>SJYX01024806.1:358270-387654 GCA_006410675.1 Oreotragus oreotragus
TGAGCACACATATCATGGTTATATGAGTCATGAAGATCTTTTTTGCATAGTTCTGTTGTGTATTCTTGCCACCTCTTCTTAATCTGTCTCTTATACACATCTGGTTTTATAAGCTCTCAACATAGCCTTTTCAGTTCCTATTAAAGAAGAGTTAGCTTCTTAGAGATAATATATTAATTAAAAATCTTTAAAAGTGTGACAACTTAAGGATGTTTCTTTGTGTTTCCATAGGTTCTTTTCTAAATTTTTAAAAATTTATTTATCTCTTTTTGGCTGCACTTGGTGTTCATTGCTATATACAGCCTTTCTCTGAGTGAGTGCTATACACAGCCCTTCTCTGTGCAGTGAGTGGGGACTACTCTCTAGTTGCGGTGTATGGGCTTCTCGTTGTGATGGCTTCACTTGTTGCAGAGCATGGGTTCTAGGGCACCCGGGCTTTCAGAGTTATGGCTTGTGGACTCAGTAGCTGTGGTGCAAGGGCTTAGCTGCTCCGAGGCATTGTGGAACCTTCCCGGACCAGGGATCACACCTATGTCCCCTGCATTGGCAGACAGATTCTTAACCACTGGATCACCAGGGAAGTCCTCCATAGATTCTTAAAGAGCGATAATAGCTAATTAAAAATACTCAACAGAAATGTTTGCCTCAAAGACCTGATTAATATTTTAGGCGGCAAATTTTGACAATAGTTTGAAAATAAAGAATAATCAAAAGATATTTTATGTTGAATTATAGCTATTCTTATATTAATACCTACCCCTTATGGGTCTCAAGATGTATACTATAGATTATGGCTGTTGTATGGAGTTGTATTGCACTTGTTCATTTTCATTGTTACTGGTTTTGTTGTTATTACTGCTTTGTCACAGCTCTGTAATTTTTGGTATTGGTGCTGGGAATATTTGTCACCAAATCTAGAGACATACAAATGATGGGAAAAAATGTTTTAGGGATCAGTCTATCCACTTCATTCAAATGGCCTATAAAAGCTACAGTAATTTTTGGCCCATCTAAAACATTTACATAGGAGATCCTGTTGGACATGGGAAAATGCATCTTTTAATAAGATCCCCAAAGTATGTAAAATGTTCATGTAGAAATGTAAGGAGACCCTTGTGTAAATAATCATCCTTGGAAATCCAGAGGTGCTATGGATGGAAAGATATGGGTGGAATTCAAGGAATTTTTTCATTAGTACTGCTGTACATTCCAGCTAATGCTGTACATTTGCCTGGAGGATTTATATTTATATTCAGTTCAGTTCAGTCATTAAGTCGTGTCCAGCTCTTTGCAGCCCCACAGACTGCAGCATTCCAGGCTTCCCTGTCTGTCATCCACTCCCAGAGCTTGCTCAAACTCATGTCCATCAAGTCGGTGATGCCATCCAGCTATCTCATCCTATGTTGTCCCCTTCTCCTCCTGCCTTCAATCTTTACCAGCATCAGGGTCTTTTCCAATCAGTCACTTCTTCACATCAGGTGGCCAAAATATTGGAGCTTCAACTTCACCATCAGTCCTTTCAATGACTATTTGGGACTGATTTCCTTGAGGAGTCACTGGTTGGATCTCCTTAAGTGCAAGGGACACTCAGGAGTCTTCTCCAATACCATAGTTCAGAAGCATCAATTCTTCAGTGCTCNAGGGTCTTTTCCAATCAGTCACTTCTTCACATCAGGTGGCCAAAATATTGGAGCTTCAACTTCACCATCAGTCCTTTCAATGACTATTTGGGACTGATTTCCTTGAGGAGTCACTGGTTGGATCTCCTTAAGTGCAAGGGACACTCAGGAGTCTTCTCCAATACCATAGTTCAGAAGCATCAATTCTTCAGTGCTCAGCTTTCTTTATGCCTTAACTTTTGTATCATACTTGACTACTGGAAAAACCATAGCTTTGACTAGACGGACCTTTGTCTACAAAGTAACGTGTCTTCTTTTTAATATTCTGTCTAGGTTGGTCATAGCTTTCCTTCAAAGGAGCAAGTATCTTTTAATTTCATGGTTGTAGCCACCATCTGTAGTAATTTTGGAGCCCAAGAAAATAGGTCATTGTTTCCGTTGTTTCCCCATCCATTTGCCATGAAGTGATGAGACCAGATGCCATGATCTTAGTTTTTTGAATGTTGAACTTTAAGCCAATATTTTCACTCTCCTCTTTCACTTTCATCAAGAGACTCTTCAGTTTCTCTTTGCTTTCTGCCATTAGGGTGGTGTCATCTGCATATCTGATGTTATTGATATTTCTCCCAGCAATCTTGATGCTAGCTGTGCTTCATCCAGCCATGCTTCCAGCATTTCCCACTGTGTACTCTGCATATAAGTTAAATAAGCAGGGTGACAATATACAGCCTTGACTTACTCCTTTCCCAAGTTTCAACCAGTCCATTGTTTCATGTCTAGTTCTAACTGTTGCTTCTTGACCTGCATACAGATTTCTCAGGAGGCAGGTAAGTTGGCCTGGTACTCCCATCTCTTTAAGAATTTTCCATTTTGTTGTGATCCACACAGTCAAAGGCTTTGGCATAGTCAATAAAGCAGAAATAGAATTTTTCTGGACTTCTCTTGCTTTTTCTGTGATCCAGTGGATGTTGGCAATTTGATCTCTGGTTCCTCTGCCTTTTCTAAAACCAGCTTGATCACCTGGAATTTCTTGGTTCATGTACTGTTAAGCCTAGCTTGGAGAATTTTGAGCATTATTTTGCTAACGTGTGAGATGAGTGCAATTGTGCAGTAGTCTGAACATTCTTTGGCATTGCCTTTCTTTGGAATTGGAATGAAAACTGACTTTTTCTAGTCTTGTGGCCACTTCTAAAT
Source organism: Oreotragus oreotragus (assembly GCA_006410675.1). Lineage (NCBI taxonomy): Eukaryota > Metazoa > Chordata > Mammalia > Artiodactyla > Bovidae > Oreotragus > Oreotragus oreotragus. Next base: position 361,084 of record SJYX01024806.1, read on the forward strand.
TTTCCAAATGTGCTGGTATACTGACTGTAACACTCTCACAGCATCATCTTTTAGGATTTGAAATATATCAGCTGGAATTCTATCACCTCCACTAGCTTTGTTTGTAGTGATGCTTCCTAAGGCCCACTTGATTTCACACTCCAGGATGTCTGGCTTTGGCTGAGCACACATATCATGGTTATATGAGTCATGAAGATCTTTTTTGCATAGTTCTGTTGTGTATTCTTGCCACCTCTTCTTAATATCTTCTGCTTCTGTTAGGTTCATACCATTTCTGTCCTTTATTGTGCCCATCTTTGTGTGAAATGTTCCCTTGGTATCTCTAATTTTCTTGAAGAGATCTCCAGCCTTTCCCATTCTATTGTTTTCCTCTACTTCTTTGCACTGACCACTGAGGAAGGCATTCTTATCTCTCCTTGCTCGTCTTTAGAATGCTGCATGCAGGTGGGTGTATCTTTCCTTTTCTCCTTTGCCTTCCACTTTTCTTCTTTTCTCAGCTATTTTTAAGGCCTCTTCAGATAACCACTTTGCCTTTTTGCATTTGTTTTTCTTGGGGATGGTTTTGATTGCAGCCTCCTGTACAGTGTTACAAATCTTCATCCACAGTTCTTCAGTCACTCTGTCTATCAGATCTAATCCCTTGAATCTATTTGTCACTTCCACTGTATATAGTAATAGATTAACAATTTTCTCCTGGCATCTCAGATATGAAAAGTTTTCTCTCCCAAGAGCCCCCACAAAGTTTAAATTCATTGAATTACAGGTATGTTCTTCCTTCAACTGCTTTGTTCTTCACGCTGAGCAAGATTCAGTCAATCCCCTGTTTCACGTGGTCCTTCCAGTGTAGAAAAGGAGAAATGAGCCAGTGGCCTGTGCTTATAGCTTGAATACCTGCTGAATTGAAAGCTAGCTCCTTCTTCAGTGTCCACCAAGCAGATGATTTTGTTGTTGTTCAATTGCCAAGTCACGTCCTACTCTGAAACCCCATGAATGGCAGCACGCATACTTCCCTGTCTTTCACCGTCTCTCTGAGTTTGCTCAAACTCATGTCCATTAAGGTGGTGATGCCATCCTGTCATCTCATCCTCTGCCACTTCTCTCTCCTTTTGCCTTCAGTCTTTCCCAACATCAGAGTCTTTTCCAGTGAGTTGGCTCTTCCCATCAGAGAGCCCAAGTATTGGAGCTTGGCTTCAGCATCAGTTCTTCCAATGAATATTCAAGATTGATTTCCTTTAGGATTGACTGGTTTGATTCCCTTGCTCTCCAAGGGATTCTCGAGTCTTCTCCAGCACCACAGTTCAGAGATATCCACCAGGCAGATAATGTTAGAGCTATGATTTTAGGCAGATGACTTTAGGCAGATGATTCCAACATTAGCTGGAATGTACAGCAGTACTAATGAGAAAATTCCTTGAATTCCATCCATATTTTTCCATCCATAGCACCTCTGGATTTCCAAGGATGATTACTTACACACGGGTCTCCTTACATTTCCCTGTCAGAATCTTAAGACTTTCTACATGAACATTTTACATACTTTGAGGATCTTATTAAAAGATGCATTTCCCATGTTTACCAGGATCTCCTGTGTAAATCATCATCCAAATCATCATCATTTTATGTGATCCAGGAAGAGGCTAGCCAAACAGTATTTGGTTGGCTCATTCAAGGCACTGATCATTCAGGGACGTTTATAAAACCCAGAGATTTGCTCATCTGTCCTTTGCCTGGAATCTCATTGCACCTGACATTTCAGTAGATTTAAAAGCCTTGGAGGAGACTGAATGCTTACTCTAGCTGATATTTACTTTCAGAAAGTCATAGCTGTGTTTATGCTTCCTTATTTCCACACACTAAATAACGGCCTTGTGAAAAGCAGTGAAATCAGATAGGAAAATATAACACTTAGTCAATGTTGTGTCAGGGACCTAGCAACCCAGAGCTGCCAAAACACATCTGTTTGCTTTGTGGTACTTGGTGGCCAGTTTTCCACGCTCTTCTCCTGGTGTTAGAATCAAGTCTATACAGGTGTAATGATGACCATGATCACTCGGGATGGATTGATGATACTTAGGTCCTCCCACATCGATGACACTTAGTATCCTGCAGTAATAACTATCTGTAAAATATTTGGAATCCAAGTATTAGCTTGTAATTACCAACTATTACCTTGGACTCCGGAATCAGATGACCTGGGCTTTGGATCCTGGCTCCAACACTTGCAGCTCTGTAACCCTGAAAAGATGGTTTAACCTTTTTAAGCTTCCTTTATTTTCCTTATTCAAAGGACTATCAATGCTTTCTTGTAGAATTATTATAAAACTACATGAGAAAATATATGCACAGAAAAAACACTCAAAAATGTTTACTACTGTGTTTCAAAAGAAATAAATCTAAAAGTTTTATGTAAATTTTCCTTGCGAGGCTTACAGCAACAATTCAGGAAAGCTACAATTGAAACAGTAGTGTCTCCTTCAACTTTTGAAGTCCAAACCATGGAGATTAATCAGTTTAGAGAGACAAAGTGAAGTGAAGTGAAGCAAAGTGAAGTCGCTTGGTCGTGTCTGACTCTTTGCAACCCCACGGACTGTAGCCTACAAGCCTCCTCTGTCCATGGAATTTTCCAGGCAAGAGTACAGGAGTGGGTTGCCATTTCTTTTTCCAGGGTTTAGAGAGACAAAACATTCAGCTTAAGGGCTTGTGGGTCTGAAATGTTACATTATAAAATTATTTTCATTTATGTTTTCTTTTCCAAAAAGAAAAAAATTCTTTCCCCAATGAATAGAAAATATAGCACTATATTTGAGATCAATCAAGGAAGCATGTTATAAAGAATCTATTTGTCAGTTCAGGTGACACAAGAGATGCAGGTTTGATCCCTGGGTCAGAAAGATACCCTGGAGTAGGAAATGGCAACTTGCTCTAGTATTTTTGCCTGGAGAATCCCATGGACACAGGGATCTGGTGAGCTACAGTCCATGGAATCACAGAGTTGGATACAACTGTGACTATGCACAAGCCTACACAAGCAAACGTGAGTAGATAGCACAGTCCAGAGGTCAGGTCCTTTGTCAGTTGCTGTCATCATTAATGTTGGTTTACAGGTGCTGCATGGAGTCAAAAGGATGTCCATTGGTAATCAGTAAGTCTGGATCTGAATCACTCAAGTAAATATTAACCCAAACCTCAGTGCATTCATCAATGGGTTGTAATAACCATGCTTTCCCTATCGATCTTCTAGAGGCTATGTGTGGCACTCTCAGTGGGAAAAGGATATAATTGAAAGCTCTTTGGGATAAATAAGGACTAGGGGTATAATGTACATGATAAAAATAATGTGAACTGCTGTATATTATATATGAAAGCTGTTAAGAGAGTAAATCTTAACAGTTCTCATTACAAGGAAAAGTTTGTTTTCTATTCATTTAATTTTGTATCTATTATGAGATGATGGATGTTCACTAAATTTATTGTGATAATCGCTTCATGGTGTATGCCAATTATATCTCAATAAAACTGGGAGAGAGTAGAGGGTGGTGGGACAAATTGAGATAGCAGTACTGACACATGAATTCTACCATGTGTAAAATATACAGCTAGTGGAAAGCTGCTGTACAACACAAGGAGCTAAGCTCAGTGCTCTTTGATGACTTCGAGGGGTGTGATGGAGAGAGGGAAAGGAGGTCCAAGAGGGAGAAGATATGTATATGTGAAACTCCAGTACGTTGGCCACCTCATGTGAAGAGTTGACTCATTGGAAAAGACTTTGATGCTGGGAGGGATTGGGGGCAGGAGAAGAAGGGAACGACAGAGGATAAGATGGCTGGATGGCATCACTGACTCGATGGACATGAGTATGAGTGAAGTCCGGGAGTTGGTGATGGACAGGGAGGCCAGGTGTGCTGCGATTCATGGAGTCGCAAAGAGTCAGACACGACTGAGCGACTGAACTGAACTGACACATACAACTGATTCACTTTGTGGTACAGCAGAAACTAACACAACAGTTTTATAATCCAATAAAAAATAATAATAAATGAAAACAATTGGAAGAAAAAAATAATAAAAAATAAATAGGAAAGCCCGTTGGAATGCATCTTAATAATGTAAGACCTTATCATCCACGCAAAAAGAATCAAGACCAAGGAGAGATCAAGACCAAACCAATCCCTTAACTCTAACTGTCTCCCTATTTAATCCATATCATAATAAACATAGAATGAACTGTGACTGACAACATTTAGAAACATGCATTGGATATCATTAGGCTTAAATTAGTTTCCTATGTTGTTATTGTTCAGTTACCCAGTCATGACTCTTTGCAACCCCATTGACTGCAGCACACCAGGCCTCCCTGTCCCTCACCATCTCCCAGAGTTTTCCCAAGTTCACGTTCATTGCATCAGTAATGCCATCCAGCCATCTCATCCTCTGACACCCTCTTCTTCTGCCCTTGATCTTTCCCAGCATCAGGGACTTTTCCAGTGAGCATCTGTTCATATCAGATGATCAAAATACTGGAGCTTCAATTTCAGCATCAGTCCTTTCAGTGAATATTCAGCTTTGACTCCCTTAAGATTGACTGGTTTGATCTCCTTCCTCTCCAAGGGAGTTTCACGAGCCTTTTCTAGCAACACAGTTGGAAGGCATCAGTGTTTTTTTGGCATTCTGCCTTCTTTACGGTCCAGCTGTCACAACCGTACATGACCACTGGGAAGACCATAGCCTTGACTATATGGACCTTTGTCTGCAAAGTAATGTTTCTGCTTTTCAACACACTGTCTAGGTTTGTCATCTTGGCTTTCCTGCCAAGAAGCAATAACCTTCTGATTTCCTGGCTTCAGTCACTGTCTGCAGTGATTTTTGAGCCCAAGGAAAGGACATCTGTGACAATTCCACCTTTTCCCCTTCTATTTGCCATGCAGTAATGAAGCCGGATGCCATTATCTTAGTTTTTTTTTTTAATATTCAGTCTTAATCCAGCTCTTTCACTCTCCTTCTTTACCCTCAGCAAAAGGCCCTTTGGTTCCTCTTTGATTTCTGCCATTAGAGTGGTATCATCCACATATCTGAGGTTGTTGATGTTTCTCCTGCCTATCTTGATTCTGACTTGTAAATCATCCAGCCCAGCATTTCTCATCATGTGCTCAGTGTATAGGTTAAACAAACAGGGTGACAGCAGACAGCCCTGTTGTACTCTTTTCTCTATCTTGAACCAATCAGGTGTTCCATGCAACAGTTACAACGCTGCATGGAACACCTGATTGGTTCAAGATAGAGAAAAGAGTACAACAGGGCTGTCTGCTGTCACCCTGTTTGTTTAACCTATACACTGAGCACATGATGAGAAATGCTGGGCTGGATGATTTACAAGTCAGAATCAAGATAGGCAGGAGAAACATCAACAACCTCAGATATGTGGATGATACCACTCTAATGGCAGAAATCAAAGAGGAACCAAAGGGCCTTTTGCTGAGGGTGAAGAAGGAGAGTGAAAGAGCTGGATTAAGACTGAATATTAAAAAAAAAATACCCTCAGCAAAAGGCCCTTTGGTTCCTCTTTGATTTCTGCCATTAGAGTGGTATCATCCACATATCTGAGGTTGTTGATGTTTCTCCTGCCTATCTTGATTCTGACTTGTAAATCATCCAGCCCAGCATTTCTCATCATGTGCTCAGTGTATAGGTTAAACAAACAGGGTGACAGCAGACAGCCCTGTTGTACTCTTTTCTCTATCTTGAACCAATCAGGTGTTCCATGCAGCGTTGTAACTGTTGCATCTTGACCCATATACAGGTTTCTAGCAAAACAGCTACAATGGTCTGGTATTCCCATCTCTCTAAGAGCTTTCTACAGTTTGCTGTGATCCACACAGTCATAGGCTTTAGTGTAGTCAATGAAACAGAGATAGTTGTTTTTCTGAAATTCCCTTGCTTTTTCTATAATCCAGTGAATGTTGGCAACTTCATCTCTAGTTCCTCTTCCTTTTCTAAACCCAGTTTGGACACCTGGAAATTCTTGGTTCACACAATGCTGAAGCCTAGCATACCAGATTTTAAACATGACCTTACTAGCATGGGAAATGAGTACAATTGTCTGATGGCTATTACGTTCTTTAGTACTACCTTTCTTGGGAATTGGGATGAAGACTGACCTTTTCCAATCCTATAGGCCACTGGTGGGTCTTCCAGATTTGCTGACATAATGAATGCAAAACTTTGATGGCATCCTCCTTTAGGGATTTAAGTAATTCTGCTGGAATTTCATTGTCTTATTAATGGCAGTGCTTTTTAAGGCCCACTTGACTTTGTACCCCAGAATATCTGGCTCTAGGTGATTAACCACATGATCATAGTAATCTGGTTCATTAAGATATTTTTTACACAGTTCTACTGTGCATTCTTTCCATCCCTTCTTGATCTCTTCAGCATCTACTAGGTCTCTACAAGTTTTATCATTTATTGTACCCATCTTTGGGTAAAATGCTCCCTTGATATTTCCAACCTTCCTGAAGAGATCTCTAGTCTTTCTCTTTTTGTTGTTTTCTTCTATTATTAACACTGCTCATTGAAGAAGGCTCATTGTCTCTTATAGTTATTCTTTGAAACTCTGCATTTAATTGGATATACCTTTCCCTCTCTCCCTTGCTTTTCACTGCTCTTCATTCTTCCACTATTCATAAAGCCTCCTCAGATAACCACTTTGCCTTCTTGCTTTTTCTTTTATTGGGGATGGTTTTTTTCACCATAGTTTCCTATGGTTGCCATAATAAATGGCTTAAAGCAACAGGTATATATTCTCTTACAATCTAGGAGTCCAGAAATCTAAGATCAAGGTATCACAAGGGTGGTACTCTCTCCATGGATTAAAAAGAATCCACATCTTGGCTTTTCTAGCTTATGATGACCCCAGATGTTCTTGGCTTGTGGCCACATCACTTCACATCACTGACTGTGTGGTCACACTGCCTCCTCTTCTGAGCATTTTCTCTGAGTGTCTCTTATAAAAGCACTTGTCTTTGCATATAGGGCCCATACAGATAACCTGGGATGATCTTATCTCAAAATCCTTAACTTAATTAAATTTGCAATGATCCTTTCTCCAAATAAGCTTATGTTCATGCTGTATGAATCAGAATTTAAACCTATCTTTTTCAGGGGCCACCATTCAACCTACTACAAGCTTCAATTCCATACTTTAAAGTATTAAGCTGTTTCGGTATCATCATCTTAACTAATGAAATAGCCACAAAACACTCAGTCTTTACCCTGTTCTACTCTGCTTAGGTCAAATGTCTCCTTGTAAGACAAAACAAACAGGAAACAATTCTCTTATCAGAAAATGAGTGGAGAAATATTAACCACAAGGCTGGCATGGAAAAATATTGGAAAACAAAAATTTTTCCATGAGTTCATGTTATTAGTTTTCTAGGGCTGTTATAACAAAGTACACACTGGGGAACTTAGTGGAAATTTATTTTCTTATAGTTCTGGAAGCCAGAAGTCCAGGTTAACCGTATCAGCACAATTGATCTCCTCTGAGGCCTCTGCCCTTGGCTTGTTGATGGCCATCTTCTCCCTGTATTCACATGTTCTTCCCTTCATGAATGTGTGTTCAAATTTCCTCTCCCAAAAAGGACACCATCTGTATGTAATGAGGGCCCACCCTAATAACCTCTGTCACTGAAAAAGAGCATCTGTGCAGCTCAGAGCTCCATGAAGTGGAAAAGATTAAGTCCCTTGTTGGAGTGGATTTCTTTAAATGGAAGTCACTGAGATTTTTGCTCAGTACATGCATTTTCTTATTGTGAACAATGATAATTTTGCAAAATGAGGGTAGAGTGATGAGAAAGGGCCTCTCTGAGGAGGAGGTGGCTTTAAAGTTGAGACTTGCATGAAGAGCAGAGAGAGCCATGCTGTGATCTAGAGAAGAGCGTTCCATGTCAATGTTGTGTCAGGGACCTAGCAACCCAGAGCTGCCAAAACACATCTGTTTGCTTTGTGGTACTTGTTGGCCAGTTTTCCACGTTCTTCTCCTGGTGTTAGAATCAAGTCTATACAGGTGTAATGATGACCATGATCACTCGGGATGGACTGATGATACTTAGGTCCTCCCACATCGATGACACTTAGTATCCTGCAGTAATAACTATCTGTAAGATATTTGGAATCCAAGTATTAGCTTGTAATTACCAAGTATTACCTTGGACTCTGGAATCAGATGACCTGGGCTTTGGATCCTGGCTCCAACACTTGCAGCTCTGTAACCCTGAAAAGATGGTTAAACCTTTTTAAGCTTCCTTTATTTTCCTTATTCAAAGGAATATCAATGCTTTCTTGTAGAATTATTATAAAACTACATGAGAAAATATATGCACAGAAAAAACACTCGAAAATGTTTACTACTGTGTTTCAAAAGAAATAAATCTAAAAGTTTTATGTAAATTTTCCTTGCGAGGCTTACAGCAACAATTCAGGAAAGCTACAATTGAAACAGTAGTGTCTCCTTCAACTTTTGAAGTCCAAACCATGGAGATTAATCAGTTTAGAGAGACAAAGTGAAGTGAAGTGAAGCAAAGTGAAGTCGCTTGGTCGTGTCTGACTCTTTGCAACCCCACGGACTGTAGCCTACAAGCCTCCTCTGTCCATGGAATTTTCCAGGCAAGAGTACAGGAGTGGGTTGCCATTTCTTTTTCCAGGGTTTAGAGAGACAAAACATTCAGCTTAAGGGCTTGTGGGTCTGAAATGTTACATTATAAAATTATTTTCATTTATGTTTTCTTTTCCAAAAAGAAAAAAATTCTTTCCCCAATGAATAGAAAATATAGCACTATATTTGAGATCAATCAAGGAAGCATGTTATAAAGAATCTATTTGTCAGTTCAGGTGACACAAGAGATGCAGGTTTGATCCCTGGGTCAGAAAGATACCCTGGAGTAGGAAATGGCAACTTGCTCTAGTATTTTTGCCTGGAGAATCCCATGGACACAGGGATCTGGTGAGCTACAGTCCATGGAATCACAGAGTTGGATACAACTGTGACTATGCACAAGCCTACACAAGCAAACGTGAGTAGATAGCACAGTCCAGAGGTCAGGTCCTTTGTCAGTTGCTGTCATCATTAATGTTGGTTTACAGGTGCTGCATGGAGTCAAAAGGATGTCCATTGGTAATCAGTAAGTCTGGATCTGAATCACTCAAGTAAATATTAACCCAAACCTCAGTGCATTCATCAATGGGTTGTAATAACCATGCTTTCCCTATCGATCTTCTAGAGGCTATGTGTGGCACTCTCAGTGGGAAAAGGATATAATTGAAAGCTCTTTGGGATAAATAAGGACTAGGGGTATAATGTACATGATAAAAATAATGTGAACTGCTGTATATTATATATGAAAGCTGTTAAGAGAGTAAATCTTAACAGTTCTCATTACAAGGAAAAGTTTGTTTTCTATTCATTTAATTTTGTATCTATTATGAGATGATGGATGTTCACTAAATTTATTGTGATAATCGCTTCATGATGTATGCCAGTTATATCTCAATAAAACTGGGAGAGAGTAGAGGGTGGTGGGACAAATTGAGATAGCAGTACTGACACATGAATTCTACCATGTGTAAAATACACAGCTAGTGGAAAGCTGCTGTACAACACAAGGAGCTAAGCTCAGTGCTCTTTGATGACTTCGAGGGGTGTGATGGAGAGAGGGAAAGGAGGTCCAAGAGGGAGAAGATATGTATATGTGAAACTCCAGTACGTTGGCCACCTCATGTGAAGAGTTGACATATTGGAAAAGACTTTGATGCTGGGAGGGATTGGGGGCAGGAGAAGAAGGGAACGACAGAGGATAAAATGGCTGGATGGCATCACTGACTCGATGGACATGAGTATGAGTGAAGTCCGGGAGTTGGTGATGGACAGGGAGGCCAGGTGTGCTGCGATTCATGGAGTCGCAAAGAGTCAGACACGACTGAGCGACTGAACTGAACTGACACATACAACTGATTCACTTTGTGGTACAGCAGAAACTAACACAACAGTTTTATAATCCAATAAAAAATAATAATAAATGAAAACAATTGGAAGAAAAAAATAATAAAAAATAAATAGGAAAGCCCGTTGGAATGCATCTTAATAATGTAAGACCTTATCATCCACGCAAAAAGAATCAAGACCAAGGAGAGATCAAGACCAAACCAATCCCTTAACTCTAACTGTCTCCCTAGCTAGTGGGAAGCTGCTGTACAACACAAGGAGCTAAGCTCAGTGCTCTTTGATGACTTCGAGGGGTGTGATGGAGAGAGGGAAAGGAGGTCCAAGAGGGAGAAGATATGTATATGTGAAACTCCAGTACGTTGGCCACCTCATGTGAAGAGTTGACTCATTGGAAAAGACTTTGATGCTGGGAGGGATTGGGGGCAGGAGAAGAAGGGAACGACAGAGGATAAGATGGCTGGATGGCATCACTGACTCGATGGACATGAGTATGAGTGAAGTCCGGGAGTTGGTGATGGACAGGGAGGCCAGGTGTGCTGCAATTCATGGAGTCGCAAAGAGTCAGACACGACTGAGCGACTGAACTGAACTGAACTGACACATATAACTGATTCACTTTGTGGTACAGCAGAAACTAACACAACAGTTTTATAATCCAATAAAAAATAATAATAAATGAAAACAATTGGAAGAAAAAAATAATAAAAAATAAATAGGAAAGCCCGTTGGAATGCATCTTAATAATCTAAGACCTTATCATCCACCCAAAAAGAATCAAGACCAAGGAGAGATCAAGACCAAACCAATCCCTTAACTCTAACTGTCTCCCTATTTAATCCATATCATAATAAACATAGAATGAACTGTGACTGACAACATTTAGAAACATGCATTGGATATCATTAGGCTTAAATTAGTTTCCTATGTTGTTATTGTTCAGTTACCCAGTCATGACTCTTTGCAACCCCATTGACTGCAGCACACCAGGCCTCCCTGTCCCTCACCATCTCCCAGAGTTTTCCCAAGTTGTAATGCCATCCAGCCATCTCATCCTCTGACACCCTCTTCTTCTGCCCTTGATCTTTCCCAGCATCAGGGACTTTTCCAGTGAGCATCTGTTCATATCAGATGATCAAAATACTGGAGCTTCAATTTCAGCAACAGTCCTTTCAGTGAATATTCAGCTTTGACTCCCTTAAGATTGACTGGTTTGATCTCCTTCCTCTCCAAGGGAGTTTCACGAGCCTTTTCTAGCAACACAGTTGGAAGGCATCAGTTTTTTTTTTGGCATTCTGCCTTCTTTACAGTCCAGCTGTCACAACCGTACATGACCACTGGGAAGACCATAGCCTTGACTATATGGACCTTTGTCTGCAAAGTAATGTTTCTGCTTTTCAACACACTGTCTAGGTTTGTCATCTTGGCTTTCCTGCCAAGAAGCAATAACCTTCTGATTTCCTGGCTTCAGTCACTGTCTGCAGTGATTTTTGAGCCCAAGGAAAGGACATCTGTGACAATTCCACCTTTTCCCCTTCTATTTGCCATGCAGTAATGAAGCCGGATGCCATTATCTTAGTTTTTTTTTTTAATATTCAGTCTTAATCCAGCTCTTTCACTCTCCTTCTTTACCCTCAGCAAAAGGCCCTTTGGTTCCTCTTTGATTTCTGCCATTAGAGTGGTATCATCCACATATCTGAGGTTGTTGATGTTTCTCCTGCCTATCTTGATTCTGACTTGTAAATCATCCAGCCCAGCATTTCTCATCATGTGCTCAGCGTATAGGTTAAACAAACAGGGTGACAGCAGACAGCCCTGTTGTACTCTTTTCTCTATCTTGAACCAATCAGGTGTTCCATGCAGCGTTGTAACTGTTGCATCTTGACCCATATACAGGTTTCTAGCGAAACAGCTACAATGGTCTGGTATTCCCATCTCTCTAAGAGCTTTCTACAGTTTGCTGTGATCCACACAGTCATAGGCTTTAGTGTAGTCAATGAAACAGAGATAGTTGTTTTTCTGAAATTCCCTTGCTTTTTCTATAATCCAGTGAATGTTGGCAATTTCATCTCTAGTTCCTCTTCCTTTTCTAAACCCAGTTTGGACACCTGGAAATTCTTGGTTCACACAATGCTGAAGCCTAGCATACCAGATTTTAAACATGACCTTACTAGCATGGGAAATGAGTACAATTGTCTGATGGCTATTACGTTCTTTAGTACTACCTTTCTTGGGAATTGGGATGAAGACTGACCTTTTCCAATCCTATAGGCCACTGGTGGGTCTTCCAGATTTGCTGACATAATGAATGCAAAACTTTGATGGCATCCTCCTTTAGGGATTTAAGTAATTCTGCTGGAATTTCATTGTCTTATTAATGGCAGTGCTTTTTAAGGCCCACTTGACTTTGTACCCCAGAATATCTGGCTCTGGGTGATTAACCACATGATCATAGTAATCTGGTTCATTAAGATATTTTTTACACAGTTCTACTGTGCATTCTTTCCATCCCTTCTTGATCTCTTCAGCATCTACTAGGTCTCTACAAGTTTTATCATTTATTGTGCCCATCTTTGGGTAAAATGCTCCCTTGATATTTCCAACCTTCCTGAAGAGATCTCTAGTCTTTCTCTTTTTGTTGTTTTCTTCTATTATTAACACTGCTCATTGAAGAAGGCTCATTGTCTCTTATAGTTATTCTTTGAAACTCTGCATTTAATTGGATGTACCTTTCCCCCTCTCCCTTGCTTTTCACTGCTCTTCATTCTTCCACTATTCATAAAGCCTCCTCAGATAACCACTTTGCCTTCTTGCTTTTTCTTTTATTGGGGATGGTTTTTTTCACCATAGTTTCCTATGGTTGCCATAATAAATGGCTTAAAGCAACAGGTATATATTCTCTTACAATCTAGGAGTCCAGAAATCTAAGATCAAGGTATCACAAGGGTGGTACTCTCTCCATGGATTAAAAAGAATCTACATCTTGGCTTTTCTAGCTTATGATGACCCCAGATGTTCTTGGCTTGTGGCCACATCACTTCACATCACTGACTGTGTGGTCACACTGCCTCCTCTTCTGAGCATTTTCTCTGAGTGTCTCTTATAAAAGCACTTGTCTTTGCATATAGGGCCCATACAGATAACCTGGGATGATCTTATCTCAAAATCCTTAACTTAATTAAATTTGCAATGATCCTTTCTCCAAATAAGCTTATGTTCATGCTGTATGAATCAGAATTTAAACCTATCTTTTTCAGGGGCCACCATTCAACCTACTACAAGCTTCAATTCCATACTTTAAAGTATTAAGCTGTTTCGGTATCATCATCTTAACTAATGAAATAGCCACAAAACACTCAGTCTTTACCCTGTTCTACTCTGCTTAGGTCAAATGTCTCCTTGTAAGACAAAACAAACAGGAAACAATTCTCTTATCAGAAAATGAGTGGAGAAATATTAACCACAAGGCTGGCATGGAAAAATATTGGAAAACAAAAATTTTTCCATGAGTTCATGTTATTAGTTTTCTAGGGCTGTTATAACAAAGTACACACTGGGGAACTTAGTGGAAATTTATTTTCTTATAGTTCTGGAAGCCAGAAGTCCAGGTTAACCGTATCAGCACAATTGATCTCCTCTGAGGCCTCTGCCCTTGGCTTGTTGATGGCCATCTTCTCCCTGTATTCACATGTTCTTCCCTTCATGAATGTGTGTTCAAATTTCCTCTCCCAAAAAGGACACCATCTGTATGTAATGAGGGCCCACCCTAATAACCTCTGTCACTGAAAAAGAGCATCTGTGCAGCTCAGAGCTCCATGAAGTGGAAAAGATTAAGTCCCTTGTTGGAGTGGATTTCTTTAAATGGAAGTCACTGAGATTTTTGCTCAGTACATGCATTTTCTTATTGTGAACAATGATAATTTTGCAAAATGAGGGTAGAGTGATGAGAAAGGGGCTCTCTGAGGAGGAGGTGGCTTTAAAGTTGAGACTTGCATGAAGAGCAGAGAGAGCCATGCTGTGATCTAGAGAAGAGCGTTCCAATTCCAGAAATGGCAGGTTTAAAGTTTAAGATGACCCTTAGGTATTTGGTGTCAGATAGAAGGCAAATGCTTAAGGCACCAGCCAGAGGAGGCATCACTGACCCACACGTAGTCCTGGCTGATCTGCCCTCTTCAGTCTCAAAACTCATCACTTGCTCTTCTGCGCTGAGTCCTGCAGGCATCTGTTAACCTCTTGACAGTCCTATCCCTTCAGGCATGCTTCAGCCTCAGGGCCATTCTTCCTGCTCTTCTTTCTGCATGGAATGTTCTTCCATCTATATTTGTCTGTCCAAACCCCTCATTCCTTCAATCTTTGCTCAGATTTCACCTGACCACCCTGTTTGAAATTACATCAAACTCTGTCTCCCACCAGATCACCTCCTCATCCCCAGCAGCCTTTTCCCAATCTATTGTTTCCATTTCACTTACCTCTTCTAATACACAATATGACTTCAGTTCAGTTCAGTTCAGTCACACAGTTGTGTCCAGCTCTTTGCGACCCCATGGACTGCAGCATGCCAGCCCTCCCTGTCCGTCACCAACTCCCAGAGTTTACCCAAATTCATGTCCATTGAGTCGGTGATGCCATCCAACCATCTCATCCTCTGTTGTCCCCTTCTCATCCCACCTTCAATCTTTCCCAGCCACTTATTGATCAGGGTCTTTTCAAATGAGTCAGCTCTTCACATCAGGTGGCCAAGGTATTGGAGTTTCAGCTTCCACATCAGTCCTTCCAATGAACACCCAGGACTGCTCTCCTTTAGAATGGACTGGTTGGATGTCCTTGCTGTCCAAGGGACTCTCAAGAGTCTTTTCCAACACCACAGTTCAAAAACATCATTACATACCATAATAACTGTTTATTACCTCCCCCTCCAATACCATATAAGATCCATGAAAGCAAACTTTTATTTTATTCACTGACATATCCCCAATATCCAGGAATCTCCCTGGCAAACTATAGCTGCTCAAATAAATATTTTTTGAATGAAAAAGTGGAGGTAGGGAGAGAGAAATATTTGTTTTTCCAATGCTGTTTTCTTACTGTGGTATCATAGTATACATTTTCACCCTTAGCCGCACATCTGCTTCCAGTCCCTGAAGTCTGATATGTATTTTAAAGCCTTATGTGCTGGATGCTAGACTTGAATATAATGCAACAGGTGGCCCTGAGAAGAGGCCAGATCCCATTATAACCTCTTTCAGGGACTGTCCCATTCCTTTTACCGCCTAGAACTGTAATATGCAGAATGCTACTGGAAATAAGTGGCCATTGGCCAAGACTTGGAAATACTTTAGTCACTGGTGTTGTTAAGGTGGCTTATTTTGTTGTGATAATATTGATTGTGAGAGAATTTTAAATAGCTTATTTTATTTAAAATTTTACTTTGGGAAAGTTATTCCTAGCATCCTAGCACATATCTTAGTGTCTGTCACAATTTATGCTTATATTAAATATATTTAATTATATTTCTATATATAATTATCATAAATGCAATTTTTATAATTTATATGTAAATTACTATATTTAATTTATATTAAACTGAAATGCTGAAATCCTGAACTTAAAACAAACCGTAGCTGTGCCCATTCCTTCTTAGAGTTCCACATGGCTTCTCTCTTTGACTTGTTCTAATTTACAGGATATATATTTCCTAGAGGAACAGGATATTTTTTATCTGCCCATCACATCAGTAGGGTAAGGTAAATCAGAAGAGTAAATACTTCATCATTATAAGGTTTCACATTAAGGTTAATCTTGATGCATTTTATCCCAAGTTCCTGAGGAAGCCAAGAAGAAACTCTACAGACATTTTTCATGTGTACTAACTTCGGGGCAGGGGTTAGCATAAAATACATTTATAAAACTTTACTGTTCTATGTTTGTTGACCGCAAGTGGGAGGCTGGAAAGCAGATTCCCAAGATCCTTAAGAACTACAATAAAATATAGGCACACGGGCTTCCTCATTCTCCAAATTGGAAACCTCTGTGTTGTCCAAGTTCTCACTTTTTCTCAAAATCAAAGGGGTAAACAGTGGAGTCTTTTGAAAGCATACCAGGCTCTTTGAAACAAAAATGAAGGATGTCCTGAATTTAGAATGCCCTAGGCATTTTGGGGGGCTTCCCATGTAGCTAAGTGGTAAAAAAAAAAAAAAAAAACCACCTGCAATGCAGGAACCACAAGTTTGATCCCTTGGTTGGCAAGATCCCCTGGAGTAGGAAAAGGTACTCCACTCCAGCATTTTTGCTAGGAAATTCCATGGACAGAGGAGCCTGGAGGGCTACAGTCTATGGGGTTTCAAAAGAGTCGGACATGACTTAGTGACTAAACAACAAGGTATTTTTGACTCTTTAGGGATACAGGACTAATCTTTCTTCATTGGTGGCTCCAATCATTTTGATTACAGAGATTAAATTAATACAAATTAGTATATTTTATTTAAAATATTACAATATATTATTATTTTGCATACTTTAAAGAGTGTTTCCCTGATGGCTCAGATGGTAAAGAATTCACCTGCAGTGTGGGAGACCTGGATTCCATTCCTGGGTTGGGAAGATCCCCTGGAGGAGGGCATGGCAACCCTCTCCAGTATTCCTGCCTGGAGAATCCCCATGGACAGAGGAGCCTGGCAGGCTGCAGTCCATGAGGTCGAAAAAAGTTGAACATGACTGAGAGACTAAGCCCAGCACACAAACTTTAAAGAAAGAAAAACTATCTAAAACTATCTAATTAAACTCTGACCAGTGTTTTCTCATTATTTAGGATATTTATTTGGTACTTGCAGGTATACATATTTATTGTATGTCATTCTATGCACATGTATGTATACATGTGGAATACATGTGGTATATATGTAGAATAAAATGTCAGCAGGATAAATTGCTTAAGATATTTCTAAAAGGCCTTCTCATTCAGACTTCAATCTTTTGGATAAATTTTCAATATCAAGTTTTAATGATATGACACACAGAGTTCACTACTGTCTCTGGATTTTCTGTTAATCCTCTGATGTCCTTTCTGAAAGTTTTGTCATTGGCACTTTCTTCATGTTACCAAGTTGTCAATTGAAAGTTTTCAGACAAATAAAACTCAAATCCCCTGTCAAATGATCTCTGTATGGTTTGTTGATGGCAGCTTCCAAGGACTACCATCATTTTTTCACCCTATTAAGCATTACAACCAACTTTAAGTAAATGCAAGTAGTGAAAATTATACATTTTGACTGATAGAAATTGCAAGACACTATAAGATGCATCCTGTATTCAAAAGATGTTAAAAAGTGAAAAAAAAAGATACACTTAAATTAATGAAATACAAAATTTTTTCTATCATTCTGTACTATCCTAACCACTTAAATGGCAAGACAGGGACAAAAGATCCTGGGGGGAAAAATCAACATTCTAGGAAATATTTGCTGACTGTTTTTAATTTAAATATCCTATGTGGCCATATTTACCCAAGCATGTACTTCCTCACAAATTAAACACTAATTCTTTGGAATCCTCTTTCTCAAAATTGCAGGTCTCAAAAGCTCTTGAATTCATTTTCCAAACCATCAGTATTTATGAAAACTATGTAAAAATGAAGGAGCAATAAAAGAACTTAAAAATCCTTACCAAATAATAACAGTCTTAGCCCATTAAGCTTCCATTAACCAAATCACCTCCAGCACAACAATAACAATGAATTTCAACAGCAGCTCAACTTTCTCAGTACCTTGGTCATCTGAGATCCATTTAAAAGTAGGTAGGGATAAATCTTAAATTAATTAAAAGGCTTATCACATTTCTTCCTAACATTCTTCAGAATTTAAGATTATGTTTTGTATTACTAAAATTCAGCCTGCTCTTCTGTTAAATGGGATCAGTTTTAGGAAGAAAGTACTAACATTTTTATCACAATTATTTATCTCAACTAAATTGATAAATGACATTTGGAGGCAAAGGATATATTTTTCAAGTGGAAAATTTTCCTTGAAACCTGAAGTGTCATACCACTTGTTGGAGTTCTTAGAAACAAATGGAAAATATTTACCTATCCATAATTCTTAGTGTATGCCTACTTCTTCCCCCAAAGGAGTAAGCACGAAGTAAATTAAACAAAGGAAATTGGTCCTGAATATGTATTGGAAGGACTATGCTGAAGCTAAAGCTCCAGTACTTTGGCCACCTGATATGAAGAACTGATTCATTGGAAAAGACCCTGATGCTGGGAAAGATTGAAGGTAAGAGGAGAAGGGGATGACAGAGAATGAGATGGTTGGTTGGCATCACTGACTCAATGGACGTGAGTTTGAGCAAGCTCCAGGAGTTAGTGATGGACAGGGAAGCCTGGCGTGCTGCAGTCCATGGGGTCACGAAGAGTCAAACACAACTGAGCGACTGAACTGAACTTAAATGAAACAAAACCCAATTTTTTCCACTCAATATGGTACAAAATAGACTGGCATTTAGATGAGCAATAATATTTGAGAATTTCCTCTCTGAAATATATTAATTATGAACAGTGCATATGGGCTAAGTCAACCTGAGTCATGTTCAACTCTTTGTGACTCTGTCCATGAAATTCTCCAGATAAGAATACTGGAGTGGGTTGCCATGCCTTCCTCCAGGGGATCTTCCCAATCCAGGGATTGAATCTACATCTCTTAAGTCTCCTGCATTGTCTGGCAGGTTCTTTACCACTAGCAATACCTTGGAAACCCACGAACAGTGAAAAAAGTGAAAGTGAGTTGCTTAGTCCTGTCCAACTCTTTGCAACCCCAGGGATTGTAGGCTTTTCTGTCCATGGAATTCTCCAGGCAAGAATACTGAAGTGAATAGCTACTCCCTTTCTCCAGGGGATCTTTCCCAACCCAGGGATTGAGCCCAGATCTGCTGCATTGCAGGTGGACACTTTACCATCTAAGCTACTATGGAGGCCCCATGAATAGTGAAGTGAAGTCGCTCAGTCGTGTCCAACTCTTTGCGACCCCATGGACTGCATGTAGCCTACCAGGCTCCTCTGTCCATGGGATTTTCCAGGCAATAGTACTGGAATGGATTGCCATTTCCTTCTCCAGGAGATCTTCCCGACCCAGGGATTGAACCTGGGTCTCCCGCATTGTAGACAGACACTTAACCGTCTGAGCCACCAGGGACAGTACTAGTATCAAACAAAATAGTAGTGCCACATAAGATTAAACAAGAATTCCACTGTACAAGGCTTGCGTGTATGCTCAAATCAGTATCAGTTCAGTTCAGTTCAGTCATCCAGTCGTGTCTGACTCTTTGCAACCCCATGAATCACAGCACACTAGGCCTCCCTGTCCATCACTAACTCCCGGAGTTCACTCAGACTCACGTCCATCGAGTCGGTGATGCCATCCAGTCATCTCATCCTCTGTCGTCCCCTTCTCCTCCTGCCCCCAATCCCTCCCACNATCCTAACCACTTAAATGGCAAGACAGGGACAAAAGATCCTGGGGGAAAAAATCAACATTCTAGGAAATATTTGCTGACTGTTTTTAATTTAAATATCCTATGTGGCCATATTTACCCAAGCACATACTTCCTCACAAATTAAACACTAATTCTTTGGAATCCTCTTTCTCAAAATTGCAGGTCTCAAAAGCTCTTGAATTCATTTTCCAAACCATCAGTATTTATGAAAACTATGTAAAAATGAAGGAGCAATAAAAGAACTTAAAAATCCTTACCAAATAATAATAGTCTTAGCCCATTAAGCTTCCATTAACCAAATCACCTCCAGCACAACAATAACAATGAATTTCAACAGCAGCTCAACTTTCTCAGTACCTTGGTCATCTGAGATCCATTTAAAAGTAGGTAGGGATAAATCTTAAATTAATTAAAAGGCTTATCACATTTCTTCCTAACATTCTTCAGAATTTAAGATTATGTTTTGTATTACTAAAATTCAGCCTGCTCTTCTGTTAAATGGGATCAGTTTTAGGAAGAAAGTACTAACATTTTTATCACAATTATTTATCTCAACTAAATTGATAAATGACATTTGGAGGCAAAGGATATATTTTTCAAGTGGAAAATTTTCCTTGAAACCTGAAGTGTCATACCACTTGTTGGAGTTCTTAGAAACAAATGGAAAATATTTACCTATCCATAATTCTTAGTGTATGCTTACTTCTTCCCCCAAAGGAGTAAGCACGAAGTAAATTAAACAAAGGAAATTGGTCCTGAATATGTATTGGAAGGACTATGCTGAAGCTAAAGCTCCAGTACTTTGGCCACCTGATATGAAGAACTGACTCATTGGAAAAGACCCTGATGCTGGGAAAGATTGAAGGTAAGAGGAGAAGGGGATGACAGAGAATGAGATGGTTGGTTGGCATCACTGACTCAATGGACGTGAGTTTAAGCAAGCTCCAGGAGTTAGTGATGGACAGGGAAGCCTGGCGTGCTGCAGTCCATGGGGTCACGAAGAGTCAAACACAACTGAGCGACTGAACTGAACTTAAATGAAACAAAACCCACTTTTTTCCACTCAATATGGTACAAAATAGACTGGCATTTAGATGAGCAATAATATTTGAGAATTTCCTCTCTGAAATATATTAATTATGAACAGTGCATATGGGCTAAGTCAACCTGAGTCATGTTCAACTCTTTGTGACTCTGTCCATGAAATTCTCCAGATAAGAATACTGGAGTGGGTTGCCATGCCTTCCTCCAGGGGATCTTCCCAATCCAGGGATTGAATCTACATCTCTTAAGTCTCCTGCATTGTCTGGCAGGTTCTTTACCACTAGCAATACCTTGGAAACCCACGAACAGTGAAAAAAGTGAAAGTGAGTTGCTTAGTCCTGTCCAACTCTTTGCAACCCCAGGGATTGTAGGCTTTTCTGTCCATGGAATTCTCCAGGCAAGAATACTGAAGTGAATAGCTACTCCCTTTCTCCAGGGGATCTTTCCCAACCCAGGGATTGAGCCCAGATCTGCTGCATTGCAGGTGGACACTTTACCATCTAAGCTACTATGGAGGCCCCATGAATAGTGAAGTGAAGTCGCTCAGTCGTGTCCAACTCTTTGCGACCCCATGGACTGCATGTAGCCTACCAGGCTCCTCTGTCCATGGGATTTTCCAGGCAATAATACTGGAATGGATTGCCATTTCCTTCTCCAGGAGATCTTCCCGACCCAGGGATTGAACCTGGGTCTCCCGCATTGTAGACAGACACTTAACCGTCTGAGCCACCAGGGACAGTACTAGTATCAAACAAAATAGTAGTGCCACATAAGATTAAACAAGAATTCCACTGTACAAGGCTTGCGTGTATGCTCAAATCAGTATCAGTTCAGTTCAGTTCAGTCATCCAGTCGTGTCTGACTCTTTGCAACCCCATGAATCACAGCACACTAGGCCTCCCTGTCCATCACTAACTCCCGGAGTTCACTCAGACTCACGTCCATCGAGTCGGTGATGCCATCCAGTCATCTCATCCTCTGTCGTCCCCTTCTCCTCCTGCCCCCAATCCCTCCCACATCAGAGTCTTTTCCAATGAGTCAACTCTTCACATGAGGTGGCCAAAGTATAGGAGTTTCAGCTTTGTCCATCACTAACTCCCGGAGTTCACTCAGACTCACGTCCATCGAGTCGGTGATGCCATCCAGTCATCTCATCCTCTGTCGTCCCCTTCTCCTCCTGCCCCCAATCCCTCCCAGCATCAGAGTCTTTTCCAATGAGTCAACTCTTCACATGAGGTGACCAAAGTATAGGAGTTTCAGCTTTAGCATCAGTCCTTCCAATGAACACCCAGGACTGATCTCCTTTAGAATGGACTGGTTGGATCTCCTTGCAGTATAGGCATCTTATATTTTCTGTTACTCTTTCCACACCCTCTCAGTGTGTGAAAAAATGGTTTTGTTTGTTGTTGTTCATTGGGAACACCACTGAGCCATATTACTATGTCATTAACCAAAACAGCTAAGGAATATTAGAATTGCATAGAAAATGAAACTCAGGTGGTAGTAATTATCAGGCCTAATAAACCCATGCATACTTTTATATATTGGCTACTTAATAGCTATAGGGCACAATATTAAATTCTGAAAACACTGCATGGTAGTTTCTTCTTTCCTCTGGATAAGAATTGTAAACTTTCCTGAACTAGAGAAACCCAGAGGAAAGCTAAGTTGACTTGGTCTTGGACTTCAAAACTACAAACAACTAAAAGATCTTGTCCATTTCTCTTATTTTACAGATAAGGAAATTGAAGCTCCATGAGGCTGAATGTTGCCCACAATGGTATGATGGAAGAACTGAATGCAAAGACAGGTTTTTAGGCTACCAAACCATATACAATATGTGATGGGGAAATCACAGAGATATGTTCAATTTCCTTAAAACCCTAACTTGATAAACCTAGAAAAATTCTAGAATTGAAGCTCTGAGGACATTGGATGCCCAAGCACTGAGAGTCAGAATCCATCTGAATGAAACTATTCTAAACAATTAACATTAATTTCACACCCCTTGGTAGCTCTATAGTTCATTACTGACATTAATTAGCAATCCTTCACAATATCCCTTTTAGATAAGCTAAGCATTATTAGCTTTTCAGAACAGATGAGGGATCCAGCTAGACATTGTGGATGCCAAGTGCCCTAGCTACTAAAACTCAGAGATGGACTCCAAATCCAATCACCCCTAGGAAAATGGTGGAATTTGAAGAGTATTAACTTCCAAATCTGGTTTTCAATTGATACTGATGCCACAGTGCTTGTTCAATTAGTTTTAGGCTAGCAGTCATGTCCAGTTCATTGGCTGAAAAAGTAGTCAATCAACAGATATCTATCCATCCCCTGCTGATGCTATACTGTGTAGGGGCTGGTCATCTAAGAGGAAACCAGATAAATTGACCCCTGGCTGCCTGGAACTTCCCATGGAGCCCTGCCTCCGCCACTTGTCAAACTTTTCTTGACACTAACTTATGACTACAGAGATAATAAAGTGGGATATATGTTTTTACTAACTATTATTACCTCCAATCTTGGCCATAGAACATCCAGTCAAGATTTGCAACCCACCTACTAAGCACATTACCCTATACAATATACGAGGAGTTAAGGAGTGCCTTCCAGGTGTTTGCCAGCTTGGTGACCTGCCTTTTACCAGGAGTTCACTTACAAGAAGGTTAAAAAAATTCTTTTAATAAAAAATAGAAATAAGGCAGCAGGCTTGCACTCATGATGGGAGCTCACTGTTACTAAATGGTTTCTGTGTCCTTGGAAACTTGAGTAGCTTTTTAATTATTATTATTTTCACAACACTATGAAGTAGGTATTATTTATGACATTTTATAAACAGAGGAAGTGAGGTACCTAAATGCAATAACTTACCCTAGTGCAGAGTGAAGGTTCAAACCCAAGCCTGTCTGTTACCAAAGTCCATGCTCTTACCACTGCTGCTGTGGCCCCAGTAAAAAGATGACAGAAAGAAGAATAGAGATTAACCCCAACTTTACTCCAGCTCCTGTACTAAAATCAGACTAGCTCTTTCTTAGCCAAAATCAACTGAAAGATGAACAATAATAGAAGTCAGGTATAGTCAGATCTCGTCACTCTAAAGAAGATGAATTCTAGGAACTGTTCAAACTGAAAAGAAACCATATGAAGATTATGATAATATGCTATTGTGTGTGTGAGAAAGAGTGCATGTGTGTGCACTCAGTCATGTCCAACTCTTTGTGACCCCATGGATGGTAGCTCCCCAGACTCCTCTGCCCATGGAATTTTTCAGGAAAGAATACTGGAGCAAGTTGCCATTTCCTTCTCCAGGGGATCATTCCGGCCCAGGGTTCAAACCCACATCTCCTGCATCTCCTGCACTGGCAGGCAGGTTCTTTACCAGCTGAGCCAATATGCCACTATGAAGGCTAAAAAAACATGAGAAAAGAGCTATTGCCATAGCAATTTTCACAAACCTGACAAATATTTTAAATGGGGCACTGAACCTCTGTGTATTAGCTCCACTTTGTAAGTAAAAGCCACAGGCTCTAAAATTAATGTCATCTTTTCCTAAGTTTTGAACTATTAAACACCAGTTTATTGAGTGTATATTGTAGTTCACATGGTGATTAAGAGTTACGGCTTTAGACTAGAACTCTGCCACTTACCATCTGTGTGACCTGCTGTGACTTAGTTAAATACTTGAACCTCAGTTTTCTCATCTAGAATGAATATGCAATCTCAGGATTGCTGGGGGGATTACAGAAATAATTTCTGTGAAGCAATTGACACATAATCTGCATTCAATAAGTGTTATTAGTATTAGTCATTGCATGCTTATGTACAAAATGTAAAAAATGCAACAAACTATGAACAGGTGGTCCTTTCCTTCAAGGAACCTATGCTCTATCTGATGAGACTAACAGACCAGTCAGTGTATGATCCATATGAGAGAACCCAGAAGAAAGTGCAAAGCACTGTAACTACTGTGCACCAGAACTTCTCACATCTTAATGTGCACAGTGGTCCCCAAAGGGTCTTCTTAAAGTGCAGTTGCACTTTCAGTGCAACTTTCAGTGGGTCTGGGCTGGAGCTTGACAAGCTCTCATGTGATGCTCCATGTTACTCATTCATGGACCACATTTTGAATAGTGAGGCTGTAGATGTCCAGAGGTGGAAGAAGGCTACCAATGAGGACGGGGGCAGTAAGCTTTGGAAGAGGGATGGAAACAGAGCTACGGCTTGGAAGATAAATGAGACATGGACACCTTAAAAAGAGATAGGTGACCTAGGCAGGAGAATACCATGATAGAAAGGTGGGAAGGCAGGAAGATGAGAGGGACAGTGAGGAAACACTCAGCTGGTTGACAAAGTCTCTACTTCTGTCCTCTTTGTGGGGTGTACAACATCAGTATTTTCCATCTCAGTGCTCACTGGGCACTGGAACCATGTGGGAAGCTTATGGAATAGAGATATCTGACTCCACACACCTCAGAGATTCTGATATAGCTGGTCTGACTGCATCAAACTTTAGGAGTTCATGTCCCAAATATAGAGAAAAAAATACTGCACATAATCAACAAGTAAACATTCATCATGAAAATCTGCCATGCTGCTACTTTACAAGTATAGTCAATAGTTCAGAATCTCATAACTAGCTATGAGTTCCAACCATGGGGAAATTGAGGCAAATTGCATTCTATGATTCATTCTTGCCTGCATGACCCATTGCTGCTACTGTTTGTGCTCACTTGTGTTCAACTCTTTGCAAGCCCATGGACTGTAGCCCACCAGGTTCCACTGTCAATGGAATTTTCCAGGCAAGAATAGTAGAGTGGGTTGCCATTTTCTTCTCCAAGGGATCTTCTCAATCCAGGGATCACATCAGCATGTCTTGCATCTCCTGTGTTGGCAGGTGGATTCTTTACTACTAGGGCCACCTGGGAAGCCCTAAGTGCTTCATAAATAACCTTGGAAAGATTTATTAATGACAAACTAATGTTTTTTTGTTTCCAATCATCTATGTCTCTGTCAATGATGGCTTATTTATTATTTGATATATTCTTTGAATAACTTTCAGGAGTTGATACTATATCATTCAATATTAATGTTTTAAAATAATTCTTAAACACAGGCTCACCATTTTCCCTTTGTTGTCTTCTGGAAGAATGTCAACCCCTTTCCACAATTTCTCAGAAATATTCAGTTCACTTCAGTCACGCAGTCATGTCTGACTCTTTAGAACCCCATGGACGGCCGCATGCCAGGCTTCCCTGTCCATCACCAGCTCCCAGAGCTTGCTCCAACTCATGTCCATCGAGTCGGTGTTGTCATCCAACCTTCTCATCCTCTGGCGTCCCCTTCTCCTCCTGCCTTCAATCTTTCCCAGGATCAGGGTCCTTTTTAATAACTCAGTTCTTCTGTCAGGTGGCCAAAGTATTAGAGCTTCAGCTTGAGCATCAATCCTTCTGATGAATATTCAGGATTGATTTCCTTTAGGTCTGATGGGTTTGATCTCCTTGTAGTCCAAGGGATTCTCAAAAGTCTTCTCCAACACTACAGTTCAAAAGCATCATTTCTTCAACACTCAGCTTTCTTTATGGTCCAACTCTCACATCCATATATGACTATTGGAAAAACCATAGCATTGACTAGACAGACTTTCGTTGGCAAAGTAATGGCTCTGCTTTTTAATACGCTATCTAGTTTTGTCATAGCTTTTCTTCCAAAGAGCAAGCTTCTTTTAATTTCATGGCTTCAGTCACCAGCTGCAGTGATTTTGGAACCCAATAAAATAAAATCTGTCACTGTTTCCATTGTTTCCCATCTATTTACGATGAAGTGATGGGACCAGATGCCATGATATTAATTTTCTGAACGTTGAGCTTTAAGCTAACTTTTTCACTCTCCTTTCAGTTTGATCAAGAGGCTTTTAAGTTCCTCTTCGATTTCTGCCATAAGGATGATGTCATCTGCATATATGAGGCTATTAATAGTATTTAGAATCAAATTGCCAACATCTGATTAATCATCATAAAAGCAAGAGAGTTCCAGAAGAAAAAAAA
>SJYX01024806.1:398885-447602 GCA_006410675.1 Oreotragus oreotragus
AAAAATAAAGTCTGACACTGTTTCCACTGTTTCTCCATCTATTTCCCACGGAGTGATGGGACGAGATGCCATGATCTTTGTTTTCTGAATGTTGAGCTTTAAGCCAACTTTTTCACTCTCCTCTTTTGCTTTCATCAAGAGGCTTTTTAGTTCCCCTTCACTTTCTGCCATAAGGGTGGTGTCATCTCCTAAAATAAAGCAGTTTATGAAGGGCCCTCATCCAACCTGAATGTTATCCTTAAAAAAAGAGGAAATTTGGACACACAAGAGATGCTGGGGTTGAGTGTGCACAGAGGAAAGACCCTGTGAGGACACAGCAAAAAGGCAGCCATCCTCAAGCCAAGGAGAGAGGCCTCTGGAGAAGCCAGACTGGTGACGTGTTAATCTTGTCGTCTAGCCTCCAGAACCATGAGAACATAAATTACTTAAGCCATCTGGTCTGTGGTATCCTATCATGGCAACCCTAGCAATCTAATACACAAGCAAGAGAGAGACTTTCAGGTAACTGACACAGAAGAGGAAATATATCTTTTCCCAAGAACAACAGGAGATGTCTCCATTATGTGAGTTCTGGTTTGTATTTTGAGGATGGAGTAGATCTATTTGCTTTGGCTATTCAAGGCCCACCTCTAGACCAGAAGTAATGTCAATGTCACTCAAATCAAGGCATAGGAAGTGTTCCTCCTAATTGGTGAGCTCAACAGGGTGCTCTGTGAACCTAGAGGTGTGGGATGGGGTGGGGGCGGAGGTCCAGGAGGGACAGGCCATATGTAGACCTATGGCTGATTCACATTGCTGTATGGATGAGAACAGCACAACACTGTAAAGCAATTACCCTCCAAAAGCTTCTTTTTAAATATATCCATACCCATGATATGTTTTTATACATTTTTGTTGTTCAGTCACTATGTCCTGTCTGACTCTCTGCGACCCCATGGACTGCAACACATCAGGCCTCCCTGTCCTTCACTATCTCCTGGAGTTTTCTCAAATTCATGTCCATTGAATCGGTGATGCCATCCAACCATGTCATCTCCCGTCACCCACTTCTCCTGGCCTCCATCTTTCCAGCATCAGGGTCTGTCCACTGACTCAGTTCTTCACATCAGGTGGCTAAAGTATTGGAGCTTCAGCTTCAGCATCAAGCCTTCCAATCAGTATTCAGGATTGATTTCATTTAGGACTGACTGGTTTGATCTCCTTGCTGTACAAGGGACTCTGAAAAGTCTTTTCCAGCACCCCTTATATGTATTAAGAAGATACATATGCTACATGTCAATAATTTCTCCATAAAATTGGAAAGCAAATAGATAAATAAGTACAAAAAAGTAATAGTTCCCCTTGAGGGGTTCCTCAAGGACGTTTATACTGGATACAGTTTTCAAAAAGAGGAGACACTGATGTGGAGCACAGCATCTTGTCAAGACTGAGCATTTTCCCCAGATCCATATGAGTCAGTAACAGTTTTTCAAACCAAGTTTGCCTTTCTCCACAGTCTAATGTTCTCCACACTTTATGCCAGCTCTCCAGCGTGAAGAAGCATCTTCTACTTATTTTCCCAGTTTAAGAAAGCTTTCTCCATGAGAAACTGCCTTAGAAAGAAACAGGCTTATAAATGAAGTAAGGAGAACTGTTTTCCCCCACAGTACCAAAAAAAAATTTTTTAAACCATATAAAATATTAGAAGGAAATAAAGTAACCTCACCTATAAATTAAGAGACATTTTCCCTTTAAAAAAAACATACTATGCAACAGACATGAAGCATCTTTAAAACTGTTATCTGAAGAAGTAATGTTCTTGAGTGGTTCTGAGATCAATACAGTGTTCCCTTTGTGTTTTCTCCGTCCTCCTTTCTTTCCATTAATAAGATAGAGAATAAAGTGTTTGGTCAGTTACGCACAGGAGAAAATACATTTTTTTTTTGACCCACACAATTCACAAAGTCTTTTCAGTGCAACCCATGTCAAGTGGAACTTCTTATCCAATCTTGGTTCTGGTCCACTTACCAGGAAGGCTCTTTCATTTCTACATTAGCAAAGGATGTTACGGAGGACTGCCTGGAGCTCTTGTTGGACTTTAAAACCTCAGAAATTATTAAAAGTTTTTCATTTGTTTCCTGCATGCTTGGATTGTCCTAATGCTGGCTTAGAATGAGAGCCCAGAATGGAAGGACCTGGAGGTTTGTTAGTTCCTACTCCTAAGGAAGACAAGTGTTGTCCCACTTTTGTGGGAAGTCACAAACCCTCCAGCCCCTGGACTCTGTGAGTCCCACTTTAGATTTCATGGTGTATATAGTTCTCTCTGTTCATCTCTAATGAATAGAAGTTTTCTTACCCCTGAGCACAAAGCTTTGAAACAAGGCTTTGGTGTTTTCAGTTCTATTTTCAATAACATCAGTTCTTCTTTGTACACAGCCACTAACTGGCCATCATAGGTATCAGTAATGGGCACTTTTCTCACCCTTTCTGCAACCTGTAACCTTCCCTCAGATCTTTATGATACAAGCTATGAATCCTCTCTAATGCTATGGGGAAGGAAATAGTAGTCACGGAGTAAATTAGATGAAGTCATGGAATACATGTAAGCAGAAGCTCTTGGAAATGCACCGTCTGTATGTCTGCAAAGATTCTGACAAACCCCTTTGTTTTTTGTTTTGTTTTGTTTTTTTCTGTAATAGTTTTTAATATCTGGTGGAGAAGAGTAAGCTTTTGGTTTTTTCCCAAGATAGGATTTTTCCCTTACACTGTTGAAATATGAAACAACATGAAACAGTGATGGCCAGAGATCTAGAATTGAAATCCAGAAAGGTGACTCTACCCTCAACTTTAAGCTCTTTATCACAAAATGGGGAAGTCCATTCTGGCTTCAGCCTAGCAAGCAAATGTTATTGAAGCTCTGTTTCATGCCAGGCATGATGCAAAGCATCCTGACTGAGAAAATACAGTCCTGACCTCAAAGGGAATACAGCCCCAAGTAAACAAACATCTGTGATATAAAGGCATAAGTGCTATGATAAAGTTTACAACAGCACTCTGGCTGCTGGGTATCATAGATTATTAAAATTTACGTTAATATTGAAATAAAACTTCATACATGGTATTGATATCCTTATTTTAATTCTAGATAATCATAGTGTAGACACTAGGATTTGAAAATATAATCAGAACTTTTTAATATAGAAAGATTATCAAATATAATTTAATATATAAATATAGAATAGTTAAATTTTTTTAAAAATTGGAAAATGCATCAGATGTCATACTTTTAAAGTGTACCCAAAATGTATAAGTAGAAACTTTTCTGTAGATTCATACATTTTACAGATTGAATCTTTCCAGGACCATATTTAACAAGATACTAGTTTTCTTCAACTTTAACATTTTAATTGTAATACATTTTCATTAAAATCCTGTTTTGCAAAACATTTACCTTAACTTTTTTTAGTGCAAAAATTCATATTCTGATACCAAATTAAATATGCCACGCCTATAATTCTCAATTTTCTATATCACAGTAACTCTATTTACAACTCAGAGTAACACACACACACACACACACACACATACATAAATACATTCTTCAGGTGTTAAGCAAACAATAATATTTAAATTTTATTTTACTATATTTTTATTTTTATTAGCTTTTGAAATTTAAATACATGCTTCTACACAACCATTCCCAAAATCCTCCTATCCAGAATAAGTGTTTTGACAGTAAAAAAAAAAAAAAATTCAATCTTCCATTTTTCTAGAATTTAGGTTTTTTTTATATTATACAAAATCTTAATCTTTTTTAAAGAATTAATCTAACCTCTAGCACAAGCCTCTTAACAGTTACTTGGAATGTAGCTTCTTACCATCAGTTAAATTTTTGTCTTTGAGCTTTTTGTTCTGCTGGGTGGAAAAATAATGAGATTAAGAAGAATTTCATTTAAACAATTTGATATATTTTTAGTTATTCAGTTTATGCATTTGGTGTCACCCTGTTTTCTAGAAAAAAAAAAAAAATTAATATCTTCAAATGCAAATTAGCCACATTTCATATCTTTTTGCCACACGTGTCTTAATTTCTTGTTTGGAAGGCAAATTTTCAAAGGGACAAGTTTTAAGATTATACATTTGAGGCACTCCAACCTAGCTTTTTCTTTTCAGATAATAAAATCCTTTTATCTGCAAACCAGTACACGTTAAAACAGAACTACCTGAATTGCAGCATCTACTCAATGTCTCTTGTTAAATTAGGATTCTTTGTTTAAAACAGCAATAATTCTTCCACCTCTGGGCCCTTTGTAATCTAAGCCTACTGTGAAGAAAGTTATTGCATTTTGATGTATTTCCAGCTGCTCAAAGGTTAAGGGTAGGAAGGATTTCCTTGGTGGCTCAGACGGTAAAGAATCTCCTTGCAAAGTGGGAGACTGGGGTTCAGCCCCTGGGTTGGGAAGATCCCCTGGAGAAGGAAATAACAACCCACTCCAGTATTCTTGCCTGGAGAATTCCAGGACAGAGGAGCCTGGAAGGCTATAGTCCATGGAGTGGCAAAGAGTCAGACATGACTGAGCAACTAACATAACTCTGAGGGTAAGAAAGTCGAGGAATTAATTTCAGTAAATAGACTTTTCTTGGAAGAAATCTATAGCCCATTTACTGTAGATAGGCAGCTACCACTGGTCATTATTTCCAGGAGAGTCCTGCTCAGGACTCAGAGACTTTAGAGATAATGCCCTGGGAGCTTAATCTGAATCTGAGGCAGTCGGACACATGATTCCTTCCACCCCAGAAGAAAGAAATCTGTGCTCATGAGAGCTTGGTAAAGGGTTGATTTTAAGTATAGAATCAAACTATGGAATTTCCTGAGATGTGTAAGAGTACTCACTTTCCAAGTTGCCAGGAGAGTGTGCGTGTGTGTGTGCGTGTGCATGCGTGCGTGTGCTTAGCACATTTACATTTTCAGCGCTGTGATCCCATGGAAGGACGGGGGCATGTGCCTTCTCTAAACTGTGAGAATTTGATCTTCAGCTCTTGGGGGATTTTCTAAAAACCTGAGTTTTTCCCCCAGATGCTCCACAACGCCTAGGTTTTACAACTTCTCCTGAACATCTGTTAATTCTCATTAACAACTTTCCAGGTAGTCCTGGTTTCATTCCCATTTTACAGATGAGGAGATGAAGACACTAGAATTAGTTCACTTTCCCATGACCCCACAAATGATAGTGAGAGGTTTGCAAATCCAGGCAAACTCCAGACCTGTACCCTTAAGAACTAAGGATAATTCTAAACATTGAATGGAGGAACTGTTCGCTCTAACCTGCTCTGAGTATATACTAAGATATCCATCTTTTTTCCAGTATACCCCAGAATATCCAAGGTACATAATGAATGCCCCTTCTCTGAAAAATCTGAGTGGACCTAAGTAAAAGTCCCCTACAAAGGGGGAAATGGGCCAACAGAGAACCCTCGATTCAGTTAGCTTTGCCCAATTGTACAGAGCTAAAATCAATGTTGTAGGCTTCACTCTTAAGTGTGAACAGACAACTACAGATTATCAAATATTTGAAATGCACAAATATAAAAGAAAGATATTAATACTTAGAAAAAAGCAAAGTCAGAATTCCAACTTACAGAGCACTTCAAAAATGTAAGTAATATTCTGAGTAAAAACAGAAGATACTGCATCCATAAAACAAAACCAGGGTGCCATATAAATGGTATGATCATAACAAACAATATGAAAAATAATTGCAACCTTGTAGAGAGAAAGCAAAGATGACAAATTGGTGTTCAGTCACTAAGTCATGTCCGACTCTTTTTGAACCCATGGACTGCAGCATATCAGGCTTTCCTGTCCTTCGCCAACTCCTGGAGTTTGTAAATTGTAAAAAGAGGAATATGTAAATTGCTAATATCATTGGTAATGAGAGAAAAAAGAATTAAATTGAATCTGCAATATAATGTCACAATCATTCAATAGGAGAAAAAATTAAATTCTGAGAATATTAAGTGTTGACAAAAACATGAAGTGACATAAGCTCTGGAAGAGGGAGAGTAAACACGTCAACCATTTTTGAAAGCAGTATCTTGCCAACTTGCAGAGAAGCATATCTTATGACCAGCAATTCTACTCTTAGGCAAGGTGCCAGAAAAATTCTTGAAGAAGCCTTGTGCAAGAATGTTCATGGTGGAATTGTTTGAAATAAGAAGAAAAATTGGAAATAAAAAATATATATATCCATTACAAGGAATGTGGATCAGTAAAATGTCTGAGGAGGCCTTACAAATAGCTGTCAAAAGAAGAGAAGTGAAAAGCAAAGGAGAAAAGGAAAGATATATCCATTTGAATGCAGAGTTCCAAAGAATAGCAAGGAGAGATAAGAAAGCCTTCCTTAGTGATCAATGCAAAGAAATAGAGAAAAACACTAGAATGGGAAAGACTAGAGATCTTTTCAAGAAAATTAGAGATACCAAGGGACCATTTCATGCAAAGATGGGCACAATAAAGGACAGAAATGGTAGGGACCTAACAGAAGCAGAAGATATTAAGAAGATGTGGCAAGAATACACAGAAGAACTGTACAAAAAAGATCTTCACAACCCAGATAATCATGATGGTGTGATCACTCACACTCACCTAGAGCCAGACAGCCTGGAATGTGAAGTCAAGTGGGCCTTAGGAAGCATCACTACAAACAAAGCTAGTGGAGGCAATGGAATTCCCGTTGAGCTGTTTCAAATTCTAAAAGATGATGCTGTGAAAGTGCTGCACTCAATATGCCAGCAAATTTGGAGAACTCAGCAGTGGCCACAGGACTGGAAAAGGTCAGTTTTCATTCCAATTCCAAAGAAAGGCAATGCCAAAGAATGCTCAAACTACCACACAATTGCACTCATCTCACACGCTAGTAAAGTAATGCTCAAAATTCTCCAAGCCAGGCTTCAGCAATATGTGAACCGTGAACTCCCTGATGTTCAAGCTGGTTTTTGAAAAGGCAGAGGAACCAGAGATCAAATTGCCAACATCTCCTGGATCATGGAAAAAGCAAGAGAGTTCCAGAAAAATATTTACGTCTGCTTTATTGACTATGCCAAAGCCTTTGACTGTGTGGATCACAATAAACTGTGGAAAATTCTGAAACAGATGGGACTACGAGACCACCTGACCTGCCTCTTGAGAAATATGTATGCAGGCCAGGAAGCAACAGTTAGAACTGGATATGGAACAACAGACTGGTTCCAAATAGGAGAAAGCGTACGTTGAGGCTGTATATTGTCACCCTACTTATTTAACTGATATTCAGAGTACATCATGAGAAACACTGGGCTGGATGAAGCACAAGCTGGAATCAAGATTGCCAGGAGAAATATCAATAACCTCAGATATGCAGATGACACCACCCTTATGGCAGAAAGTGAAGAGGAACTAAAAAGTCTCTTGATGAAAGTGAAAGAAGAGAGTGAAAAAATTGGCTTAAAGCTCAACATTCAGAAAACTAAGATCATGGCATCTGATCCCATCACTTCATGGCAAATAGATGGTGAAACAGTGGAAACAGTGGCTGACTTTATGTTTCTGGGCTCCAGAATCACTGCAGATGGTGATTGCAGCCATGAAATTAAAAGATGCTTGCTCGTTGGAAGGAAAGTTATGACCAACCGCAGCATATTAAAAAGCAGAGACATTACTTTGCCAACAAAGGTCTGTCTAGTCAAGGCTATGGTTTTTCCAGTGGTTATGTATGGACATGACAGTTGGACTATGAGGAAAGCTGAGCACCAAAGAATTGATACTTTTGAACTGTGGTGTTGTAGAAGACTCTTGAGAGTCCCTTGGACTGCAAGGCGATCCAACCAGTCCAAGTCCTGAGTGTTCATTGGAGGGACTGATGTTGAAGCTGAAACTTCAATACTCTGGCGACCTGATGCAGAGAGCTGATTCATCTGAAAAGACCCTGATGGGAAAGATTGAGGGCAGGAGGAGAAGGGGACAACAGAGGGTGAGACAATTGGATGGCATCACCGACACAATGGACATGGGTTTGAGTGAACTCCAGGAGTTGGTGATGGACAGAGAGGCCTGGTGTGCTGTGGTTCATGGAGTCGCAACGAGTCAGACACAACTGAGCAACTGAACTGAACTGAACTGAACAGAACTGAAAATGTAGTATAGTCACAGAATGGGAACTATGAAAATGAATAGATGTGCTCCGTATATCGACATGGATTAGACTCACAAACAGTTTTGAATAAACAAGTAAGTTTTTAGGCTTCCCTGGTGGCTCAGAGGTTAAAGTGCCTCTCTCCAATGTGGGAGACCCAGGTTCGATCCCTGGGTCGGGAAGATCCCCTGGAGAAGGAAATGGTAACCCACTCCAGTATTCTTGCCTGGAAAATCCCATGGACGGAGAAGCCTGATAGGCTACAGTCCATGGGATCGCAAAGAGTCGGACACGACTGAGCAACTTCACTTTCACCTGGTAATTCTTACAGCATTTACCATTTGTATATAATGTTTAAGAATATAAAACAATATGCAAGGGAAAGTTGTAGTAAAACCATAAAAACCTACTTGGCAGTGATAAACACCAATACAGTCCTCTAGAAGGTGAAAGTGTTAGTCACTGGGTCATGTCTCACTCTTTGTGACCACATGGACTGTAGTCCACCAGCTCCTCTGTCCATGGAATTTTCCAGGCAAGAATACTGGAATGGATTGCCATTTCATTCTCCGGGGGATCTCCCCTACACAGGGATCAAACATGGTCCCCAACATTGCAGGCAGACGCTTCACCAATTGAGCCACCAGGGAAGCTCTCAGAAAGGAATGCTTTTTACACTGTTTTTTTATTCTCCTGGCCTTATAATTGAAAAATCATTTGCAAGGGTCTTTTACAATAGCCTTTACAACTTTATTTGTAATGATTTTTAAATATCAGGTGGCATGTCTGACTCCTTATGTTTTTCTCTATGCCACTTTGTGTCTAACAGATTTTTTAAGTAAATAATATTAAAATAATAAAAATTTAGAAATTAAAAAATACCAGACAAAATTATGAATTAAACAGAAGGATTGGAATATAAGGTAAAGACAATCTTTCAGGAAGAAGAAAAATAAAGACAATGAAAGTTTTAGAACATAAAAATTAAAACTACAAAGCCTAACATCTAGTTAATAGGAATTTGAGAAAGTAAGCAGAGGAAAATCAAGAAGATCTCAAATAGATAATAATAATTTTTTTAAAATCCCTTCTAGAATTGAAAGACATGGCTCTTCAGAGTAGGCAAGTTCAGTGAGGGTACAGAAAAACAATCAATAAAAAAATCCACACCAAATTTTGTGATATTCAAGTACTAAAGATAAAAGTAAAAATACTAAAATGCACAGAAAGGAAAGATAGGCAACGCAGAACAAAAGTAAAAAAAAAAAAAAAAAAAAAAAACCTCTCAACATCAAAACTGCTTGTTGAAACATAACTGAAAATTATCTTTTTCAATTAAAATTCTATAGTGCAACTATCAATCAACTGGTGGCTCAGCTGGTAAAGAATCTGCCTGCAGTGCAGGAGACCTGAGTTCAGTCCTTGGGTGGGGAAGATCCTCTGGAGAAGGAAATGGCTATCCACTCCATCAAATGTTAAGTTGGGTGAGGAAAAAATCTTAGTGAGGCAGAAATCATATTAAAAAGGCAAAATAATATAACCAAGAATTATAATACAAATATATTAACAAGGCATAGGAAATTGAACTGAGAATAAATGAGTGAAAAAGTTGCTCAGTCATATCCAACTCTTTGTGACCCCATGGACTTTGTAGTCCATGGAATTCTCCAGGCCAGAATATTGGACTGTGTAGCCTTTCCTTTCTCCAGGGGATCATCCCAACCCAGGGCTCAAACCCAGGTCTCCTGGATTGCAGATGGATTCTTTGCCAGTTGAGCCACAAGGGAAGCCCCAAGATACTGAAGTGGGTAGCCTATCCCTTCTCCAGGGTATCTTCCTGACCCAGGAATTGAACCAGGGTCTCCTGCATTGCAGGAGGATTCTTTACCAACTGAGCTATGAGGGAAGCCCTAACTGAGTATATGGGTCAATTAAATGGAGCTAAATTCTCTGCCAACATGACAGAAATCCCAACAGATAATATCTAAAATTTTAAAACAATCACAAAATGGAAAATGTAGGCACTTTGTTTATAAATGTGGAGGATCATAAAAAACAATGAGCTCAAAGGACTGCAAACAGTGTCCTTAGGAGTGAACCAGTGAGGGAAAAGATGGCTAAGCTTTTCATTTTGAGTTTACTAGCATTATTTCACCTTTCCTGGTGGCTCAGATGGTAAAGCATCTGCCTACAATGCATGAGACTCAGGTTCAATCCAAAGTATTATTTCATTATATTATTTAATTGTATGCAGATATCACCTGTATACAAGTTAAATTAAGTTAAAATTAATTAAAACAAAAATGCATATCAAGAAAGTTATGCATATACTTTTAGGAGGCTTTTCAAAGGACCTAAAACACATTCACAGACCATATCAAGGATCAAGGGGTCAATTTCAAGAAGAAAGTAAAAAGAGGTGTCAGAGGAGGCTAAAGGAGAAGGCCTAGGTAGAAAGTTTGCTTTTGACCAAAAAATGAGCACAATTTCAATGGTAACATATGGAAAGGGAGGAGGCTGGTTATGGATGCAGCTTAAATGGCAGAAGTTGAAGAAATTCCTATCTGAATATGATGACAGGAAATGAAAGTGAAGAATGAGGGGAGGGCGGCAACCTTACAATTAGCATTCTCTTCTCTCTTCTGAAACTGGCTTTGTGTGGAGTGCCTTTTGTTTAATGCTAGAAAGAGAGTGACATTACAGGATAAGATGGTGGTGACTGAGACTTAAGCCCCTTCACAACAGTCTCGCTCCAAGTCATTCTAGTTGTTCAGTCGCTAAGTCTTTTCCAACCGTTTG
The DNA here is from genome assembly GCA_006410675.1 of Oreotragus oreotragus. Taxonomy (NCBI): domain Eukaryota; kingdom Metazoa; phylum Chordata; class Mammalia; order Artiodactyla; family Bovidae; genus Oreotragus; species Oreotragus oreotragus. Next base: position 409,835 of record SJYX01024806.1, read on the forward strand.
AGACGCTATGGGCTGCAGCACGTCAGGCTTCCCTGTCTTTTACTCTCTACCAGAGTTTGCTTAAACTCCATTGAGTCAGCGATGCTATCCGACCATCTCATTCTCTGTCACCCCCTTCTCCTCCTGCCTTCAATGTTTCCCAGCATGAGGGTCTTTTCCAATGAGTCAGTTCTTCACATCAGGTGGCCAGATTATTGGAGTTTCAATTTCAGCATCAGTCCTTCCAATGAATATTCAGGGTTGATTTCCTTTAGGATGGACTGGTTTGACCTCCTTGCTATCTTTGCTCTCCAAGACACTCTGTAGAATCTTTCCAGCACCGTAATTCAAAAGCATCAATTCTTTGGCACTCAGCCTTCTGTATGGTCCAACTCTCGTATCCGTACATGACTACTGGGAAAACCATAGCTTTGGCCATAAAAGGACCTTTGTCAGCAAAGTGATGTCTCTGCTTTTTAGCACATTGTCTAGGTCTGCCATCACTTTCCTTCCGAGGAGTAAGTGTCTTTTATAAACATTCAAATAATCATCCACAAGCACAGTTTATACCTTCAAGACAAGCCTCTACCCCTTTCTTTCCAAAACTATTACCCCAAGCCTATCTTATTCAGAAATTTTGAGAATTTCATTAATTAGTATAACCAGAAGTCAAATATTTGTGATCAGGGCGTGAATCTGATCTTTTGAGCACTGGGAAGGATGTGAGTTCTGCCTTATGCACAGAGGCCACTCTTCCAGATCCTCCAGCAACAATCAGTTCACCTTCTGCTGCCAACAAAACAAAATTTTCAACTTGAGAAGTCTAGCTATAACTTTGTTACTTCGCTGGTCTAGGCAGCAGGAAAGGTCCCAGAGGCATGCCCCACCATGTACGGATGAAGCCCTTCTTTCCAGAAGAAGGACAGATTACCATCAGTCAAGGGACCCCTGAATAGATCAATCCATGTGAGGGAGCTATCCGGAGATACTGTGTCCCCTTGGGAAAAACCCTTGGCTTCTTAAATTTGAAAATTCTCCACTCTTCCAAATGACAGGAAGTTGAAAAAGGACCTTTGTCAGCAAAGTGATGTCTCTGCTTTTTAGCACATTGTCTAGGTCTGCCATCACTTTCCTTCCGAGGAGTAAGTGTCTTTTATAAACATTCAAATAATCATCCACAAGCACAGTTTATACCTTCAAGACAAGCCTCTACCCCTTTCTTTCCAAAACTATTACCCCAAGCCTATCTTATTCAGAAATTTTGAGAATTTCATTAATTAGTATAACCAGAAGTCAAATATTTGTGATCAGGGCGTGAATCTGATCTTTTGAGCACTGGGAAGGATGTGAGTTCTGCCTTATGCACAGAGGCCACTCTTCCAGATCCTCCAGCAACAATCAGTTCACCTTCTGCTGCCAACAAAACAAAATTTTCAACTTGAGAAGTCTAGCTATAACTTTGTTACTTCGCTGGTCTAGGCAGCAGGAAAGGTCCCAGAGGCATGCCCCACCATGTACGGATGAAGCCCTTCTTTCCAGAAGAAGGACAGATTACCATCAGTCAAGGGACCCCTGAATAGATCAATCCATGTGAGGGAGCTATCCGGAGATACTGTGTCCCCTTGGGAAAAACCCTTGGCTTCTTAAATTTGAAAATTCTCCACTCTTCCAAATGACAGGAAGTTGAGTTCAGTCTGTGACAAATCTTCCTAACATTAATTGAATTAGATAGGAAAATAGCTTCATGATTAACCTTTGCCACAATTCTCAGTTGAAATATTAGATGAATATAAAGTCAACTGAATGGCTTAGAAAATAAATGTAAAGATGAAGGTCTCACCATTCTTGGTTTGCCACATTGAGGGTAGAAATCACCCTCTTTTTAGATCTTTGTATCCCTCTGTGCCTTGCACAATGCCATTAATGTTAACCACCAGGGTTGGCAACTGTCCTTCCCCGGATGGTGGAAATGCAGAAAACTCTGCAAACTGGATTTGCTGACAGAACTGGCTGATAAAAAGTGCTGGAGGAGGTGTGCTTTTTGAAAGTCAGTACCATGGCTGATGGAAATGCTTAAACATAATAAAAACAGCCCTTAAAAATGTTTGAACATTAGGAAGCCAAAACAATCTGTCTACTGACTTCAGTTTCCAAAGGCAGCCATCCAATTACAGTTTTTGTACTCATTTCACAACTCTTCATCTTTCTGTCCTTGTTGCTGGGACTTTCTAAAGAAATGTTGAATTTTAATCAGCAAAAGAAAAGATGAATTACTTCAACTTGAGGTCTTACAAAATCATTTTGAACATAAAAGGGCTAAGTGGCATTTCGAAGACAGTGAGAGAAAGAATTTAACAGGTGAATACAATTTTTTTTCCAACACATTCAATCTGTAAATATTTAATAAGCTCCTACCAAGTTCCAGTCACTATGTTAGGTACCAGGCGTTGTATTAGCTTCTGGGCAATAAGATAAACACTGAATCTACACTGGAAAACAGGCCAAAAGACCCATAATGAAGAGATTTAACAAACATTTATACTCAGCCATATCTTTCTTTGCAGTAGTTGTATAAACTCTAGTCATCATACTGTGATGATGTCACAGTAGCAAAAACAAGACTCTTAGATATTGATGCGGGGAAGGCAATGGCACCCCACCCCAGTACTCTTGCCTGGAAAATCCAATGGACGGAGTAGCCTGGTGGGCTGCAGTCCATGGGGTCGCTAACAGTCGGACAGACTGAGCGACTTCACTTTCACTTTTCTCTTTCATGCATTGGAGAAGGAAATGGCAACCCACTCCAGTATTCTTGCCTGGAGAATCCCAGGGATGGGGGAGCCTGGTGGGCTGCCGTCTATGGGGTCACACAGAGTCGGACACGACTGAAGTGACTTAGCAGCAGCAGATATTGATGAGTTCTTCTAGCTCTTGAAGTCCTTTTTACCTTAGTCTCAGTTTCTCTAGTAGTAAATTTCAAATTGTGACATTTAACACTTTGTCAGACTGGCATTAGACTTGTTCAGCATCTAACCGCTCTGCTTTCTGAATAGGATCCACTATGCCCATCTTTTAGGGTTTCCCCAGTGGCTCAGCTGGTAAAAAACAGACTTCCCACTACAGGAGATGCAAGAGACAGGTCCGATCCCTGGGGCAGGCACATCCCCTCAAGAAGGAAACAGCAACCTGCTTCAGTATTCTTGCCTAGAAAATTCCATCAACAGAGGAGCCTGGTGAGCTACTGTCCATGGGGTTGCAAAGAGTTGGCCATGACTGAGCACAGCACATTGGTTGATAATTTCCTGTATCCCTGCTACAACTGTTTATAGCAAAATTGAATTAAATAAAAGCGCCTCTGACAATTTCTAAAAGTAAAAATAAAATTTGGAGCCTTTTTCTTCCGTATGGATTTTTTAAAATTTTGAAGATCATTGACTGAACATTTGAGTCAAGAAGCTAGAAAAAGAGCAGCAAAGTAATTCAAAATAGAGTAGAAGAGATAAGATAAACACAATACATAAATAAATACAATAGAAACATTTTTCATAAAAAAAAGTATTTGTTTTTTAAACTTGGTGGGTTTTCTGAAACATAACACAGAAAATCCTGTGATAAAATTGCACATGAAGAAATAAATAATGTGGGAATGAAAAACTGTCAAAATTCAGACACAAAATAATATCACTAAGAAAGACTATAGTTCAGTGCTTTATAAATTTAAAATGAAATAAAAATAATTTAAAACTATAAACAAACAAAATTTGTTTAAGAAGAATTAGAAAACCCAAAGGAACCAGAAGTAAGTTGTATATGGTCAGAAACCACCTGTCAAAAGGCACTAAGTCTAGAGGATTGATAAAACTTTTCAACAGGGAAGAAAAAATTTCAACCTTGTACAAACCATACTAGCAAAGAGCAAAAGAGGATGATATGCAAAGGGCATTTAATGCAGCAGGTATATCCCTCAATATAGAGAAGAGAAAGAGAGGAAAAAGAAAGAGAGACAGAGGAGAAGGAGGGAGTGTCAAATTCAGAGTCTGATCTGTTAGTGGAACCCTGTGGGGAAGGGACAGATTAGGCCAATTGATAGTCAACAGTTTTTAAGACAACAGAGAAGGTAGGAAAGAGGTATTTTTCCTCTTAGTTATGATCTGATTTCCCTTTAATTTTTTTTTTCCTGAGAGCTCCAATAAAACGTTCAATTCTTTTTAAAATAACTTTTAGCTACTGGAATTTTTTAAGTGACTATAAATACTAAATAAAACAAGTAGTACCTTATGATATCACTTACATGTGCTCAGTCACTCAGTTGTGACTGGCTCTTTGCGACCCCATGGGCTGTAGCCTGCCAGGCTTCTCTGTACCTGGGACTCTTCAGGCAAGAATACTAGAGTGGGTTGCCATGCCCTCCCCCAGGAGATATGCCCAGTTGAGGACTCAAACCTGAGTCTTATATCTCCTTCATTGGCAGGTGGATTCTTCACCGCCTAACTACTGGGGAAGCCTACCACTTACAAATAGAATCTTAAAAAGCCCAACTCGGAAAAACACAAGCTAGAAGTAATTGTTAGGGGCATGGGAGGCAGTCAGGGAAATGCAGAGCTACCGGTCAAAGAGTACAAACTCGCAGTTATAAGATTAACAAGGTCTAGGGATCTAATGTCGGAGAAGGCAATGGCAACCCACTCCAGTACTCTCGCTTGGAGAATCCCATGGACGGAGGAGCCTGGTAGGCTACAGTCCATGGGGTCGCAAAGAGTCTGAAATGACTGAGCGACTTCACTTTCACTTTTCACTTTCATGCATTGGAGAAGAGAGTCAGCTCTTCACATCTGGCAGGTGAAACACTGGAGGTTCAGCTTCAGCATCAGTCCTTCCAGTAAATAGTCAGGGTTTATTTTCTTTAGGATTGACTGGTTTGATCTCTTTGCTGTCCAAGAGACTCTCAAGAGTCTTCTCCAGCAGCATGGTTCGAAAGCATCAATTCTTCAGCATTCAGCCTTCTTTATGGTCCAACTCTTATAGTAATAGTAATCTTACTATTCTAAATGATTTTTAAAACTACATATGAAATAGTATGTATACATGTATATCCTTATGTGTGTATATAATATAAACATAAGATGTACATACTATTAACTTTTAAGAAAAAGTGCCAATATATTATCTTGTTTCTCCTACCTCTCTGTCTCCCCAACTATCTAAACTTTCTGCTTATCATATCGTGCCTTTTACTATAGTTTACCATTCTCCAGAACACTACATTGACAAAATTTTCACATCCTTAAGCTCCATATAAACTGAATATCTACCTTGCTTTTTCAATAATTATGTTTTTGAAACATGACTATATTGGTATAAATAACCATGGTTGCTCATTTTCATTGCTATAGAGTATTCCACTGTCTAAACAGTCTACAAATTATTTACACATTTTGATGTTGAGGAACATTTGGCATGTTTCCAGTTTTTAGGTGTTGGGAATAATCTGGCTATGAAAAATTATTGTATATGAAACCAGAAGTATGTGAAGTGAAAGTTTATCATTAGCATAGAACCAAAAGATTAAATTCTGAATCAAAAATCATGTAAATTTCATAACAAAATAATACAAAATTGTCTCTGCAAACAGTTTTACCAACTCACCAGCATTCATTAGTTCCTGCTTTTTATGATTAGATATTTTAATTTTTGTGAACCTGATGCTCACAAAAATAAAATTGTGATGTTATTAGCATTTCCCTGATAACTAAGGTTGGCATTCATATGTTTTATTGCCATTCAGTACAGTTCAGTCGCTCAGTTGTGTCTAACTCTTTATGACCCCATGAATCGCAGCACGCCAGGCCTCCCTGTCCATCACCATCTCCCGGAGTTCACTCAAACTCACGTCCATCGAGTCGGTGATGCCATCCAGCCATCTCATCCTCTGTCATCCCCTTCTCCTCCTTCCCCCAATCCCTCCCAGCATCAGAAACTTTTCCAATGAGTCAACTCTTTGCATGAGGTGGCCAAAGTACTGGAGTTTCAGCTTTAGCATCTTTCCTTCCAAAGAACACCCAGGGCTGATCTTCTTTAGAATGGACTGGTTGGATCTCCATTTTTGTGAACCTGATGCTCACAAAAATAAAATTGTGATGTTATTAGCATTTCCCTGATAACTAAGGTTGGCATTCATATGTTTTATTGCCATTCAGTTCAGTTGAGTCGCTCAGTTGTGTCTAACTCTTTACGACCCCATGAATCACAGCACGCCAGGCCTCCCTGTCCATCACCATCTCCCGGAGTTCACTCAAACTCACGTCCAACGTGTCAGTGATGCCATCCAGCCATCTCATCCTCTGTCATCCCCTTCTCCTCCTTCCCCCAATCCCTCCCAGCATCAGAAACTTTTCCAATGAGTCAACTCTTTGCATGAGGTGGCCAAAGTACTGGAGTTTCAGCTTTAGCATCATTGCTTCCAAAGAACACCCAGGGCTGATCTTCTTTAGAATGGACTGGTTGGATCTCCTTGCAGTCCAAGAGACTCTCAAGAGTCTTCTCCAACACCACAGTTCAAAAGCATCAATTCTTCAGCGCTCAGCTTCCTTCACAGTCCAACTCTCACATCCATACATGACCACAGGAAAAACCATAGCCTTGACTAGACGGACCTTTGTTGGCAAAGTAATGTCTCTACTTTTGAATATGCTATCTAGGTTGGTCACAACTTTTCTTCCAAGGAGTAAGCGTCTTTTAATTTCATGGCTGCAGACACCATCTGCAGTGATTTTAGAGCCCCCGAAAATAAAGGCTGACACTGTTTCCACTGTTTCTCCATCTATTTCCCATGAAGTGATGGGACCAGATGCCATAAAAGATGTCAAAACATAGGTTAGAAGAACTTCTCTGGAAAGAAATCTGTAGGAATGTGCAGCCTCTCCTCGATGCTCTGCCAGTCTAGGGCATGTTCAACCCACACTTTAGCACAAGTCTCCAGCCTCCACCTAAGATTCAGGGTGTTCCTCCAAACTGAGACTTCTCCAGAAACCCTAATTGTCCCTCTAATAGAACCTTCTCAAAATACAGCAGACCTCGCCAGCCAACCCCCAGAGCTACTGCAGAAACCAACCAGCTAACAGAAGTCTTTCTAAAGGTACTTCGTGATCCTGTGTGTGTTTTTTGCCTCTTATTCTATCAATATGGTGCAATGCATTCATAGATCATCATATGTAAAACTAACCTTGTTTTGTTGTTGTTGTCGTTTAGTAGCTAAATTGTGTCCGACTCTTCGCAATCCCACGAACTGTAGACTATCAGACTCCTCTGTCCATGCAATTTTCCAGGCAAGAATACTGGAGTGGGTTGCCATTTCCTTCTCCAGGGCATCTTCCTGACCCAGAGATTGAACCCCTGTCTCTTGTGTCTCCTACACTGGCAGGCAGATCCTTTATCACTAGCACCATCTGGACAGCAAACCCCCAAAAAACAAAATCGAGTAGGCCATGGTGCCATCAGTGCCTGAAAGATAAACTGCACTTTCTGCCATGGCCCCATGATCATACACAAGAAGACTGTATGAAGAAGCAGTCAGATTTAATAGATAAAACTTGAGCTTGTACCTATATGTCATGAGAAGTATTTAATGTGAAGGCATCTATTTCCCAATGTAAAATCCTGTTGTGTTTATGAAAAAGTCATATTTACAGAATTATAATTATCTGTACAAGGAAAACCTACCTTTCTGCCTGTTCAAACTCTTATTTTATTTTATTCTCAAAAGCATTTATGCTTCTCTACTTCTATTTTTTAAAAAACAAATTTTCCTAAAGCTGAAAATATTGACCCTGTTGTATTTATGAAAAAGTCATATTTACAGAATTATAATTATCTGTACAAGGAAAGCCTACCTTTCTGCCTGTTCAAACTCTTATTTACTAGTATTTTATTCTCAAAAGCATTTATGCTTCTCTACTTCTATTTTTTATAAAACAAATTTTCCTAAAGCTGAAAATATTGGCATTAAGAAAAGCAAGACCTCCAAAGAAAAGGAAAAAAAATATTGTTCTGAGTTACTGCCCAAATTTATTGTATCAGTTTTCACTCCAGTCATCTTACTACCACATTCTCTTGAGTGATCTAGACAGATCATTTAACCACACTTAGAAGGTGAGGAATAGTTCGTTATTATTCTAATCTTGTCTTATTCATTAACAGAAATAATGTTGTGAAATTTAAATTCTATGGGTTGCAGACTGCAGGCATGCATACACAGTTGCTTCAGTCATGTCCAACTTTCTGTGACCCATCGACAGTAATGTGTTAAGCACCTCTGTCCATGGGACTATCCTGGCAAGAATACTGGAGTGGGTTGCCATGCTCTCCTCCAAGGAATCTTCCAGATCTAAAGAATGAAAGTGTCTCTTGTGTTTCCTACATTGCAGGTGGATTCTTTACCTCTGAGCCAACAGGGAAAACAGGGTTGCAGATTACTATATGCTTTTTCTGGTAATTTCCCAGGTACAGCAGCAACAGTTTACATCAGAGGAAAAGAGATGATCGGCTTTAAAAAGAAGAGGATGGGAAGAGTGGGAGGGAAGCTCAAGAGGGAGAGGATATATATGTACTTATGGTGATTTGCATTGTTGTATGCAGAAATCAATGCAATATTATAAACAGATTATCCTCCAGTTAAAAATGAAAACATTGTTCATGAGGGAGAGGACATAAGTATACTTATGTTTGATTTATGTTGATATTTGGCAGAAAAACAACAAAATTCTGTAATTATCCTTCAATTAAAAGTAAATAAAATTTTAAAAGAAAAAACTAAAGCAAAAATATTAAATTAGTATGCTAATATGACAAATGCTGCTGCTGCTGCTAAGTCGCTTCAGTCGTGTCCGACTCTGTGCTACCCCATATGCAGCAGCCCACTAGGCTCCTCTGTCCCTGGGATTCTCCAGGCAAGAATAGTGGAGTGGATTGCCATTTCCTTCTCCAATGCATGAAAGTGAAAAGTGAAAGTGAAATAGCTCGGTTGTGTCCGACTGTTAGCGACCCCATGGACTGCAGCCTACCAGGCTCCTCCCTCCATGGGATTTTCCAGGCAAGAGTACTGGAGTGGGTTGCTGTTGCCGTCTCCAATGTGACAAATAAGTATTTGTTTATTTGGTTTAATTAAATTTAAAGCAAATCACTTTAGTTTCAGGGGAAAAAACACATGTTTTACATAGATGCTTTAGAACATGATGGATCATAATTTGGGTCTTTGTCATTGGTAATGCTACTTACTTTTAGATAATTCTTTTTAAACACAGACTAATTATTTTGATCAACTAATGAATTTCATAAAGAACCCCAAATTACAAAAATAAAATCAACATTACTATCTCAAAGGAAAAAAAGTGGATGAAAACTGAAGTTTAGTAAACACCAGCTATGTTTCATGAGACAATGGTTTACTTGCATTATTGAAGGTAATAAATACTCATATATCCTTGTAAATGAGATGTAAAAAAATCTCAATTTAGCAGAAAACAAAACTAATGCTCAGAGAGATGAAGAACCTCCCAATATCAAGGCCAGTGATTTTCTTTCCACCATGATACTAGCTCTATCACTAAAGATCATCCTTTCCATCTTTCCTTCTACAGGAAATTCTTAATACATTACAGCTAGTGTTTGTAAGATGAATTGAGACTGTTATGGTAAAGATGCTAAAAATCCAAATTTTTCTTTTTATATGAAATTCTTTATGAGGAGAAAACAAATTCAGTTTCTCTTCTAGTTAATATCACTGTAGACAGGAATCAGAGCAAAATAAATTAAGATGTGACGACATCTTTGATCAGATATTTTGCATTTTTTTATTCCTAAGTTTTGATCAAGTCTTAGATGCTCAACTTTAGAGTAATGGCCTCAGGCCATTAATTTAGTCAATTATAAATGATAGAATTACATATTTAATAACAAATGCTTTCTAAAGTATACAAAACTCAGATAAATGAGAGAATAGAGCAATAAGTAGGATAAGGCTATATCGAACATACTACATATACAGTTCTAGCCTTACATAAGAATGCATGGGATTCTAATCTTACTTTGCAATTCTTTCTTCTTTAATTTGTTTGCTTATTCCTTTGCTTCTGGTTGCTCTGGGTCTTTGCTTTGCACGGGCTTTCTCTAGCTGCGGTGCATGGGTTTCTCGCTGAGGTGGTTTCTCTTGTTGCAGAGCACAGCTCCTACTGCACCGGCTCAATAGCTGTGGCTCACGGGCTTTAGTTGTTCCACGGCTTGTGAAATCCTCCCAGGCTAGAGATAGAGCCCGTGTTCCTTAACACTGGCAGGCAGATTCTTAGTCACTGTACCACCAAAAAAGTCCGTTACTTTGTAATTCTTATTTTATTGTTACTCAAAAAGACAGAAATTGAAGAATATGTTTATCCAGGTGAAAGAATTCAGAAACCATCTTTGAAAAAGCTGAGGATAAACTTGGGAATATTATGTAGTTTTTATAACAACTGATTTGCAAAGTTTGCTTTGCAGCCTTTCTTTCCTAGAATTAATTTCCAGTATAAATGTAAGTGATATGAGTGTTCCGGGTAAGCGATTGGAATCCATTTCCTCAGAAATTGCAATTGTAACTTTAATTACATGAAGATCTTTCTCATTGTTTTGATATTTGGGCCTATGTTTTAATGTTTTTATTCCTTATGTAAGATTTTCATTTATCAGTTTCTGGAAATAAGGATCTCTAGAGGATTTGCTGCCAGAACTTCTGACAACTGGATGGTTCCTTTGCACAAATTTGATACAAGGTTGAAGAGCTCATCAGAATCTTATTTTTTTTTAGATAAAAACTCTATACTTTGGACTTGCCTGCTGGGCCAGGGATTAAGAATCTGCCTACTAATGCAGCAGGCAGGGAGTCAATCCCTGATCCAGGAAGATCCCAGATGCTGCAGGGAAACTAAGCCCACACACCACAGCTCCTGAGCCTGAGCTCTAGAGCCAGCGAACCATAACTATTGAGCCCACGCACCCTAGACCCTGTGTGCCCTAGAGCCTATCTCTGCAACAACAGATGCCACCACAATGAGAAACTTACACACCATAAATAGAGAGTAACCCCCATTTGCTGCAACTATAGAAAAGCCCTCACACAGCGATGAAGACCCAGAGCAGCCATAAATAAAAAATAATTAATTTTTTTAAAAACTCTATGTTTGGTATATGTTGATATTTCACACACTAAGTCTAAAGCCCTCCATGTGAGTAGTTAGATATCTAAATAAAGACTCTGTATTAGAATAAATCAGAAACCATAAGTTAATTAAATATTAAATAACTGAAGATTTATGGCTTACTGTTCAGTATTTACCTTAATCCACAATTAGAAATGAAAATAAAATCCTGGACAGATACATCATGATGACCATCAAGAAAAGTCAGTGATTGGCTAGTCTCATGTTCTTCCACAGTGGAGCCTATCCCAAGATTTATATGCACATGGGTCTGCCTGCAAGGCCCCAAAATAGAAAAGGCAAGCTAACATTAGAGGTCAACTCAGTTCAATTGCTCAGTCATGTCCAGCTCTTTGCGACCCCACAGACTGCAGCACACCAGGCTTCCCTATCTATCACGAATTCCTGGAGCTTGCGCAAACTCACAGCCATCAAGCTGATGATGGCATCCAACCATCTCATCCTCTGTCATCCCCTTCTCCTTCTGCCTTCAATCTTTCCCAGCATCAGGATCTAGTGAAGGTAATACACATAATAAAAGTAAGCAAAGTGAACAACCTAATCAACTCATAACTGTCATGCTTTTCTTACGTACAGAATATGTGTAATGATAAAACAGATTTTTTTAGCTGTAAGAAACTTGGTAAGTAAAAATAGCTATTGTCCTCTTCTAGCTTGGGAACATGTGTACTTATTTCAGTGATACTTCTACAGCACAAAGAACTCTGATTTTCAAACTGTTTTCAGGCATGATTGTGCAGACTTTCACACACACACACACACACCCCTAACCTATTTCCTATTGTGTTATCTCTCTTTTGTCCAGATTATTAGCCAGCTTGAAACCAAGAACCACGTCCAAAATAAGTTTCTAAAAGTCTAATCCATTGTCAGAAAATAAAAATCTACCATTATTTCAAGTGTTAAGATGATTAAAAAAAAAAAAAACACACACACAAAAAAAACCTCAAAAGTGTTTTTCAGTTTTGGAAACCAATTTTGGATCATAGGGATAAGGCTCCCAACGTCCTATTTTAAAAGAATGTTTGCTTATATTCAGAGGTTCTGGCAAGTTTGTGAATTTTTTTAAATCAGTTACAAGGCATACATGTTAAGAACTGATTAGGATATCTTCATAATGCAGTGGGATGTGGAACAGTTCTGAGAATCTTTTCTATGCTGGAATAGGACCACTGCCAGTGGGTAAAATGAGATCCACTATTATATTTTTTTAAGATTTTTTTTGATGTGGACCATTTCTAAAGTCTCTATCAAATTTGTTACAATTTCTGTTTTGGACTTTTGGCCCTAAGGCATGTGGGATCTTAGCTCCTCAAACAGGGATCAAAACCCTACCCCCTACATTGGAAGGTGAAGTCTGAACCACTGGACCACCAGGGAAATCCCTGAGATTCACTATGATTTTTAAACACAAGCATTTCTAAGCATAGGTGGGTAATTAAAAGAAGAAGGGGATTGCAGTGATCAAAGGAGATTTGTACGCATAGCTATTGTGTTGTTCAACTAAAGGGTGTATTGAACAAACTCTGCATATCTGGTTCATTGCATTGTGTGTAGAGAAGAAACCAAGATGGTGAGATTTCATCATGTTTATATCCTTAATCACTACTGCCAACTTACAGAACATTATAGATGAGGTTGAAGCACAAAATTTTAGCTTATGTTAATTCAATCAGATGACGTTCTGAAATTTCAAGAGACTCACTATACCACATCCTTTCTTAAATCAAGAGCCCTTTGGTCTCCAAAACTTCGGAAATAAAGGCCCCTGAAGACTCACCAGGTCAGCCCCTCCAGGAGCTCGTGCAGTTGCCCTGAAGCATGCAAACAGCATACATTTACCATATTAAACTATCCTGAGCTCAACAGGAAGTCCTGGATGTGAAGCATTGCAGGCCTATCTCACAACTTTAGGAGAGGTTGTTGCCCCCAAGCAAATACTTGTTGAACACTTCACTGTGAATAAGCCTTTAATTTGCTATGGAAAACCCCAACGACACATCTGAGAATGTGCCCAAATTTTTAAGCATCTGTCCTATTGGAGAAGGAAATGGCAACCCACTCCAGTATTCTTGCCTGGAGAATCCCAGGGACAGGGGGAGCCTGGTGGGCTGCCATCTCTGGGGTCGCACAGAGTCGGACACAACTGAAGCGACTTAGCAGCAGCAGCAGTCCTATTAATATGGCTCAGTTTCAAGAGAAATTCACTTTCCTGGGGGATAAAACCTCTGCCCATGTATCAGTCAGAACTCATTATTTTGCAAGTGATAGAAGATGAGGGGAAAGCCCGAGAGAGAATCCATTCTCCCTCAGCTTTCAGGGAAAAATCTTGGACTTGACTGCAGCTGGACTGTTGCACACCCAGCCCATGCCAGTCACTGTGGCAAGGAAAGTATCTTGTGCTTTAAACAATCAGGGCCCACCCCTGAAGCTAAGTTATCGGTGATAACAGTCCCTTGATATGAACAAAAAGGAGACCAAGGTATAAATAATAAGGCAATAAAGAAGCATTCCACTAAAAAGAAAATGTTTATCTCTTGTAATGTCTTCTCCCACATGGCTATCTTCTAAACAATGCTTAGGATACCTGAGTTTCTTGAAAGTATCTGCTTTCATGAAACTGCTGAGTTAAAAACTAAGAGTCATAATCTGAGATTTCAACTTAGAATTCGGATGGAGATCAGTGTTATGTGAATATGTAGTCCACCTCTCAAGAACCATTTAATACCCACAGTCTTAGTTTCCTCAGCAATAATCAGCAGACAAACAAACCTGAAAATCTCTATAAATGAAGCTGATACATTTCTAGATATGATATGAAAGGGAAAGTCGTTGAATCATGTCTGACTCTTTGTGACCCTGTGGACTATAGTATCCATGGAATTCTCCAGGCCAGAATACTTTCCCTTCTCCAGGGGTACTTCCCGAACCAGGGATCGAACCTAGGTCTCCCTCATTGCAGGCAGATTCTTTACCAACTAAGCCACAAGGGCGGCGAAGGCAATGGCACCCCACCCCAGTACTCTTGCCTGGAAAATCCAATGGATGGAGTAGCCTGGTGGGCTGCAGTCCATGGGGTCGCTAATAGTCGGACAGACAGAGCGACTTCACTTTCACTTTTCTCTTTCATGCATTGGAGAAGGAAATGGCAACCCACTCCAGTATTCTTGCCTGGAGAATCCCAGGGATGGGAGAGCCTGGTGGGCTGCCGTCTATGGGGTCACACAGAGTCGGACACGACTGAAGTGACTTAGCAGCAGCAGCAAGCCACAAGGGAAGCCCTTTTCTAGACCTGTTACTAAAATCTCACCTCTTTTTTAGTTAACAGACTATATCTCACTACCATTCTCAGTACATATCTCTGAGACTGGGACATACATTCGTCTCATGGCTCTCAATGAGAATACTCCTGGATTTTAGGAAGTACTCAGGATCTTTACTACTTAGGGAGCATCATGAAAGAGAGAACAAGGGAAGCCCTTTTCTAGACCTGTTACTAAAATCTCACCTCTTTTTTAGTTAACAGACTATATCTCACTACCATTCTCAGTACATATCTCTGAGACTGGGACATACATTCGTCTCATGGCTCTCAATGAGAATACTCCTGGATTTTAGGAAGTACTCAGGATCTTTACTACTTAGGGAGCATCATGAAAGAGAGATACTGTCTACAGGAAAGATTTAGACTCTCTCTCTCTATATATATATATATATTTGGCCATGCTGCAAGGCATGTGGGATCTTAGTTCCAAACCAGAGATTGAACTCATGCCCCCTGCAGTAGAAGTATGGAGTCTTAACCACTGGACCACCAGGGAAATCCCCAAACTCAATCTTAAAAAGACATGCTTGTGGTAAAGGCTTCTACAGTCTGCTTCATTTGGGAAAATTTGCTGAGGAAATTGGTAGATTCTTTTTTGCTGAGATGCTAAAATCTAGTTGGGGTGACTTGGGCATATTTGACCATTTCTGAGCCCAAAAGAAAGAGTAGGAGAGAAAGGATCTGAAGAGTGGGGTTTTTGACTATTATTATTTTGTTGGGAAGAATGAGTCCAGGTACTCCACCATTCAGAATATCCCATCCATATTCTTAGGTTAGCATAGTAAGAAACAACGAATCTAAGGAATAAAGAGGTGATGGTGTCATAGATCTCATTTAGTAAAACCATCTCTCTCTATAGCTCATCTACAGAATAAATTTGAAGGTATAGAGATTATCTCTGCCTATCAGAAAGTGTCTACATTTTCCTCCAAAAAGTTTTCCAATAAGTTATTTAAAAGCTTCTTTAGTCTACTCTTGTGCAGTTTGTGAGCTCATATTATAAACTCTCAGAAGATTGGAGGAACAAGACATTAAGATACTGTCATCAGTTTCAAACTAGCTGTTCCACTAAACACATTCTAATAGGAAAAACTAACCTAAGTCTGGTTGAATTGTGGACCAAAATCCCATTTACATGGTCAGGATGCTTGTCTAGGTCAGCATCTAAATCCTCAAGAATAAGATTTAACCATGTTTGGTTAAGTTTGAATAGCAAAGGATCCAAATACCATTATGTAGCAATATAAATATGCAGAGACATCTTAGAACATCAAAGCCAGGCATTTGGAGATGACGTAAAAGAATAAAAAAGGATTTTCAGGCCTAGATAGTCTGCTGATTTTCTGTGCATGACATTCTCCATAATTTGAATTTTCAAGGTTTCCTCATCAAGCAAATAATCTCATAATATATCAGAAATTTATATATATATATATATGTGTGTGTGTGTGTGAATATATATATATACACATATACATATGTATGTAGGTATAAATAAATCACCTTTCTCATAGTCACATAGAGAAGAAATTCCTTTATCAGTTTTCTTTAGGCTAAATTAATACTCCATTTCCCTACTAGTTTTCAAAGACCAGCGTGTGTACAGTGGCTGTCAGGAAGAACACTGGTATAGCAGTCAGGATTTCAGGATTCTGGTTCTGTTTCAGCTCTGCACTCGCCAGTCCTGCAATAGCTCCAAAGTGGAGTAATGGAGAGCCATCTCAGTCCCTCGGCTCCAGCGGGGCTGGTTCCATCTCTGCTGCCGCTTCATCTAAGCCCAGTTCCCCCCTCTGCCCAATTCTGCTGGCCTAACCCTCTCACAGATGTTGCCGCAGAACAAGTGTTAGTCTCTCAGTCATGTCTGACTCTTCGCAACCCCAGGGACTGTAGCCCTCCAGGCTTCTCTGTCCATGGCATTCTCCAGGCAAGAATACTGGAGTGGGTTGCCATTTCATATTCCAGGAGGTCTTGCCCACCCAGGGATCAAACCCGGGTCTCACACATTGCAGGGAGATTCTTTACCATTCAGAATCCATTTCCTTGGAAACCCAACCAGAGGCACCATCCAAACCAGGCTGGTGGCCTTCTAAAGAACCGGATTCTCGAGGATAGTATAATTCCATGGACAGCTTCATATATAAAAAGTGGCAATGTGCTTCATATAGAAGTTCATTTGAAAGCCAGAAAAGAATCAGAAAATGTATCATATCGAGGATCTAGAAAGATCTCAGCACACAATAAGTGCTCAGTAAATATACTAATTGTGGAATGATTGAATCAATACTGCTTTTACCAAATCAATGGGCTAAATAGAGGATAAGCTGAGGTTAAAACCAGAGGGCCTTGGCCAGAGGCTTTTAACTTCCCTCCAAGTGCTCCTCAATCCCTCCCTCCTTCCCTCGGGAGACTAGGTCAGAACACAAGCTTAAATCATAATTTCATCCTGAGGCCAACACCCTCTGCTTCTAGAACAACTGTACCACCAACTCGGGAACCACTGCTAACTCCAGAAGGAGCTCTTTGTCAGAAAATAAAATAATTTAAAGGAAGCATTTTGTTTTCCCAAATAAAATACTAGATCTTTCTAAATGAATGTGTTTAGAGATTTGGAAGAGAAGACAAAAGGGAGGGAAGGCAGATGAGGGTTCTGGTGGTGTGTGTCTCTTCTTTTTTATTATTTGGTTTGGACAGGAAATGCGTGCATCTCATGATTGGAAGCAGCTGTGGGATGTGACATCTGGGACAAGAATCGAACAGAAGTTTCTGGAGATGCAGCCCTTGAGGCAGGTCCCTTAGTTCTTCACTGCTCCATTCTAAACCTCCTCATCACATGCCGCATCGCCTTTCCCTCCCATATTTCCAGCTCCTTCCTCTGAGTACCAGAGATTATGTGTGAGCAGTATAATTGTGCAGGAGACAATTTCACCTGGGAAAGTTTCCAGAAGAGAAGAATCTGGCTAAAGGGATGACCCAGCCTCATATGGACCCCGAACTGGGTAGCAGTTGACCAGGAAGAGATTTTTCAGACTCCTGTCAGCATAGGGCAAAAATCCCATAGCTACAGTGCACACTTGCAGGAATACCACACTACATCAGTCAGGATGACCAGCTAAAGTCAGCATCAGTCAGTTGGAGAAGGGAACAGCTACCCACGAGTATTCTGGCCTAGAGAATTCCATGGACAGAAGAATCTGATGGGCTACAGTCCATGTGGTTGCAAAGAGTTGGACACAACTGAGTGACTTTCACTTCAGTTAGGACAAGCCTAGTCATGCTGTGGTAACAAATGACTCCAAAAATCTCAAGAATGTGCTCTTCTCACAATCACTGGTCACCGGTGTCAGTCTCCCGTTTGCTCTACTCTGCCCTCACTCCTGGCTATAAAGGGAAGGAGCAGCCCATACTGAGGACATCCTTGGGCTCACAAAAGAGAGAAGACAGAAGGAGTTGGCTGATGGCCAAGAGCTGGCATGTAAATCTTCCACATGAAAGTGTTGCATGTCACTTTTGTCCATGTCATTGGTCAAAACAAATCATGTGATGACATCTGAGCTCGACAGGATGGGGACAAATAACCCTCCCCTTTACCGGGCAGGGGTACCAAAGGTCACATGGTCAAGCCACTCAAATAATAAGTGGCAGAATGGAGATTCTACAAAATTTGTATCAGACCTCTTTCTACCACAGTGTTCTCTCCTCAGCCTAGCACAGTGCCTGGCACCAAGCGGTCATCCAATAAATATTTTTCTCAATGAATTAAATGAATAAAAAAGTGAATGAATTACTAGATAACCATGGAGATGCAATTCTGCCCAGGTTTTATTTTAGCAATGTTAATTAACAAAAAGGACCTATTGGCTTTCATTGAGAAAGATCTTTTTCAAAGTAACCCTCTAAGTGTCACCTTTCACAGCTCTCATGAGGACAAGTCATCTCTGGCAAAGCTGTCAACACAAATAAGCCAGAGAAACTGTCAACACTCGAACTCTCCATTTTTATATTTAAAAAGAGGCACCAGGGAGGCTGGCCAGCTTACATTCTGAACCAGAGCCAAAGTGCTATCGCAGTAGCATGCATCAAGACTTTGTGTACTTTTCCATTGTGAGAGATTGAGCTACTGGATAATATTTCCAGCCTGGCCTTCTTGTGACAACTTGAACCAGAGTTTAACAATTTGTAAGAAAAATCTTAAGTTACATGCCCAATGTATACTACACTCCTCAACTGACTCAGAACAAGGCTCTTATCTCACTACAATACTGAGTAAAATGAAAACAAGATTCTACTAAGATAATTTGTCCAGACTGCTTTTCAGTGAAAATACATAAAATACAAAGGCAACTGAGAGTCATTTTTTTCAGCTCATTCTGAAATGACTTCTTTATTTGGGCAATTTCAACTCATGAAGACAGATTTAAAGTTTTTTTTAAAAATTGGATATAAAAAAGTACTCTTTTATTTCCATGTGAATATCTCCCCTTTTCTGAAATGAAGGATGACGAGAAACCTACTGAAATATTTTGTATACTACTATAGTCTGTGCAGAGGAGAAGGCAATGGCACTCCACTTCAGTACCCTTGCCTGGAAAATCCTATGGATGGAGGAACCTGGTAGGCTGCAGTCCATGGGGTCGCTAAGAGTCGGACACGACTGAGCGACTTCACTTTCACCTTTCACTTTCATGCACTGGAGAAGGAAATGGCAACCCACTCCAGTGTTCTTGCCTGGAGAATCCCAGGGACAGGGGAGCCTGGTGGGCTGCCATCTATGGGGTCGCACAGAGTCGGACACGACTGCAGTGACTTAGCAGCTTAGCAGCATAGTCTGTGCAGTATGCAACAAAGTGGATAGAAATTTACTGCAGCAAGGGAATCAACTTTCTACAATTCTGAAAATGAATAGCCCAGTGATTTTTACTTAAGCATATGAAATTAATTTTGCTGTCATTAAAATTTTATATATGTTATGGGTAAATATTATAAGCTTCTAAACTGAGAAACTTAGATCTGTGTTCTGTATGTTATACATTGGATAGTGAGTGCAGCCCTAATGTAATAGATAATTAGTGCAAATTCATCAGCAGTAATGTCCCCACCAGGGATGGAAAGTTGGCAAATGTGTACCATTTAGTCTATTCTTAAGGCTCATTATTTATTCATTTAACATCTTCTTCCAAGATTTAAAGGTGTTAACAAATAAAGAAATGTTTCAGCTTCATGAACCTGCCTTTCTCATTAGGAGCCAGGGCCACTAAATCTCCTTTAGGGAAGCAAACATCGAAGGTTCACCTTCCCAGCACTACTTATCTATGTAGAGAGAGAAACACAATTCATGAGTGGATAACTGCACTCAGCAGTCAGAGCCCTAATCTAAGTCTTTGGCCAGTCTATGGTTAGTGTGTGAATCATGAGCTATTATGTATTCAACATTTGGTTGATTTTCAGCCATGTGCCAATATTAACAACAAAACAGGAACACTTACTGTGCCTCTTCTATGTGACTCTTCAGTGTTGCCAGCATTTGGTGTATGTGTGTCCTCAGTTCTGTTTGACTATGTGTGACCCCATGGACTGTAGCCCACTAGGCTCTTCTGTCTATGGAATTTTCCAGACCAGAATACTGGAATGCGTTGCCATTTCATACTCTAGGGGATCTTCTAGACCCAGGGATTGAACACACATCTCTTGCATCTCCTGCATTAGCAGGTGAGTTATTTATCACTGAGGGGCTACCTGAGAAGCCCCTAAAATAATGGGCCATGGAACAGAAATTGAATCAGATGTTTAAGTACATCCCAGAACTTGTGCTGCTCTTGTTCAGTCACCAAGTCATGTCCAACTCTTTGTGACCCCATGGACTGCAGCATGCTAGCCTTCCCCATTCCTCACCAACTCCCGGAGTTTGCCCGAGTTCATGCCCATTGAATTGGTGATGCCACCCAACCATTTCATCCTCTGTCACCATTTTCTTCTTTTGCTTTCAATCCTTCCCAGCATCAGGGTCTTTGCCAATGAGTCAGTTGTTCACAGCGCTTTATATGTACAAGTACATCATGCATCATGTCAGCACAAGCTGGAATCAAGATTGCTGGGAGAAATACCAGTAACCTCAGATATGAAGATGGCAGAAAGTGAAGAGAAACTAAAGAGCTTCTTGATGAAAGTGAAAAAGAAGAGTGAAAAAGCTGGCTCAATATTCAAAAAACTAAGTCATAGCATCCAGGCCCATCATTTGATGGCAAATAGAATGGGATACAATGGAAACAGTGACAGACTTTATTTTCTTGGGTTCCAAAGTCACTGTAGATGGTGACTGCAGCCATGAAATTAAAAGATGCATGCCCCTTTGAATAAAAACTATGACCAACCTAGACAGCATATAAAAAGCAGAGACATTACTTTGCCAACAAAGGTCTGTGTCTTCAAAGCTATGGTTTTTCCAGTACTCAAGTATGGATGTAAGAGTTGGACTATAAAGAGGGCTGAGTGCCAAAGAATTGATGCTTTTAAACTGTGGTGTTGGAAAAGACTCTTGAGAATCCCTTGGACTGCAAGGAGATCCAACCAGTCAGTCCTAATGGAAATCAGACCTGAATACTCATTGGGAGGACTGATGCTGAAGTTGAAACTCCAATACTTTGGCCATGTGATGTGAAGAACTGACTCATTGGAAAAGACCCTGATGCTGGGCAAGATTGAAGGCAGGAGGAGAAGGGGACAACAGAGGATGAGACAGTTGGATGGCATCACCAACTCTATGGACATGAGTCTGAACAAGCTCTGAGAGTTGGTGATGAACAGGGAAGCCTGGGTTGCTGCAGTCCATGGGTTCTCAAAGAGTCGGAAGCGAGTGAATGACTGAACTGAATTGAACTGACTGAGGCAGCAAAATTTCCAGCCCTGTGAACTCAAACAGAATTAATGGCTATTAATTCTTTATTGGCTATTAATGGCTTTAGGATGCCATCTTAAAGATGTGGATGGAATTTCCCCTCAGCATGTCTAAACCATACCTATAAACTGCTAGACATTGTCATCCTCCAGGGACAGTAAACAAGAGCTGGTTTCCATGGACCCTGATGAGTTAAGAGAGAACAGCAGGATTATGCATCAGACTTATTTGTCTGAACTTGAGTCCTGCACCAACTCTCCCAGAATATATAAAATTGAGAAAAGGAACCTGTATACACATTCATGACAGCATAATAAGATTTAGATGACTTTATCTCATTAACTTTGCAAGGGAACCCTGGCAAAGTATGAAATCCAAGCATTGTGCCAAGCCGACTGAAAAAAGTTGTCTGTATTTAAGTCACTGCACCTGCCCTACACTTCAAAAACATAGGTCAGAGCTGCTTCCCCCAAATATATCCTAAAATTTCTAACCTAGTTGACACACACACGGAAGCACACACACAGTCTGGTAGCAAGAGGTTCTCCTTTTGAAATTGTCTGTGCATAGTGAATTCCCAGTTTTTATTTAGGTGGCAAATGTATTTGGAGTGGGGCTGATGGAAATTCCAATGGGGCTGAAGCCTTTCCAACCCTTACCTTTGCTCCAACACTTGTGTATCTGAAATGAACAAGAACATAAATGGCTGGGTAATAGAGAGTTCAACATACTCTACAAGCTCTATGATATTGTGGGAAGCTTCCTCATCTGTAACTTTCCTTTTTCTGTTTTGGCAGAAGTAAAAGGACAAAGAAAAGAAGCATGAATAGAGAATCTCCTAAGAATGTTATGAAGAAATCCCCAAATTCTTAAGTTGTTTAAATGTTGTGAAACTGACTGTTCAGAAATTAAATCATTTTTGAGCATTTCTCAGAACAAATAGACTTTCAGAGAATCAAGAGATTGTCACTTCCCATCTTCAAAACCATTGTGTGCCACTAATGTATTTTCCTGTAGGGGAAACTATCCCAAGGAAAAAAGGTCATGAGTTTATGCCATTGTAGACCTAGACATAACTGAATTGATTTCCTGAGAATGAAAAACAACTCATCCATCTTATCAGCAACAGAATTTGTGAATGAATCAAGCATGTGTCTCTTGATGAGGCTTGAGAGATTAATACTATCTGAGAAAGGGTTAATGCAAACACCATCTATTTTTATAGCTGTCCTGAAATAACCCTGTGAGAATATTGTGAACCTGGTGCAGGTCACTGAGTGAAGAAAGTCAAAGGCAGCTCCCCTCACAAGAACAATCTTGGCTACTTAGCCACAAGAAAAAGATCTGGCGACAAGACTCTTAAATGAGGAAGCTGCCTGAGCTTGCCAATTACCAGAAAGTCATCAGGGGAGGGCTTACTATTCAGGGAATCCAGTTGGCAGAGTCGATATAAACATATTTGCAAGTGATTTACTATATATTCATTATTCAAAGGTTTGGGCTCTGTTCTTTGACAAGGGAAGAATCCACAGAGCTGGAATGTGGACAACTGACCTCTACATTCAACTTTAAAAGTTTCAGTGTTGTGACTATCATCTCATGGAAGTCTTCATTTATTTTTCAGAAAGTGTTGCATACCAATAATGGGCTTCCCAGGTAGCGCTAGTGGTAAAGAACTCACCTGCCAATGTAGGAAATACAAGGGATAGGGGATTCGATCCCTGGGTCAAGAAGATCCCCTGGAGGAGGATATAGCAGCCCACTCCAGTATGCTTGCCTGGAGAATCCCATGGACAGAGGAACTTGGAGGGCTGCAGTCCATGGGGTCACTAAGAGTCTGACACAACTGAAGTGACTTAGCACACACGTAATGGTAATACTACATCAATGATATAAGACCACTCTTTACCTACTCTTTGGAGACTCAGTTCGGGGATCACTTGCTTTAAAAGTCCTTCTGATAGCCCTTCCCTGCCTGGCATCGCGGTTTCCATGTTTCCCTCCCAGCAGTCCATACTTACCCTCGCAGCAGCCTATGTTAACCCCAGGCTTTCCTGAATCACAGACCTCATCATAGTGTAGAGAAATTTCCTGCTTAGAAATATTTTTCCACAGTGGACTAGAAGTCTCTGCAGGCTGGGGTCTGTGTCTCCTCCTTCCTGTGTCTCCAGGCAGAGCTCTGTATCTGGCACAAAGCAGGTTCTCTGTAACTATTAGCTGAACTCAAATGAATTCAGACCCTTGGGGATGGGATTTCCCAGCACAGTAAATGGGCTATTTTAAGTCCCCTTCCTATGTGAAATAAAAGGGGGCTTTCACAGCCATTAAATCTCCTATGAGCCATTTCTCAAAACTAAAATATTTTTATATGTATTTTCAGCTAACTAACCCCTGGCATTTTCCGGTGTTCAGCCAGAGCTGATCTGCATGCTGGGACCCATTTCCTTCTTTTCAAGTATCTTGATACTTGTTTTTTTTTTTTTTTTTTTAAATCTCCACGGTGTTTTTCCTTCTACAAATTATGTTTCCCTTCGGACCTCTTTCCTCTGGCCCATGAAAGTAAAATTTGCTTGGCATTCTTGATGCTTAAGGAAAAACTAGAGGGATATTCTCCATGATTTAAATAAAGATCATTCATACGGTGATTATCTACCATTGCACTATCCTACTAAAATTCGATAGGAAAAAAATGTTGGCAACCTATTTATAAAAGATAGGCTATTTTGATCTCATCTGCTGCTGCTGCTGCTGCTGCTAAGTCACTGCAGTCGTGTCCGACTCTGTGCGACCCCATAGACGGCAGCCCACCAGGCTCCGCCATCCCTGGGATTCTCCAGGCAAGAACACTGGAGTGGGTTGCCATTTCCTTCTCTAATGCATCAAAGTGAAAAGTGAAAGTGAAGTCACTCAGTCGTGTCTGACCCTCAGTGACCCCATGGACTCCAGCCTTCCAGGCTCCTCTGTTTATGGGATTTTCCAGGCAAGAGTACTGGAGTGGGGTGCCATTGCCTTCTCCATTGATCTCGTCTATTTATGAAAAATCCAGAATTTCATTGAAATGTCAACAATGAGTTAAAGAAAATTTAGGTGAAATATCTTGGGGAAGTAATTTGCTGTCCCAAAGGTAAGCAACGTTCAGTTCAATTGCTCAGTATTGTCGACTCTTTGTGACTCCATGGACTCCAGCACCCCAGGCTTCCCTGTCCATCACCAACTCCCAGAGTTCACTCAAACTCATGTCCATTGAGTCAGTGATGCTATCCAGCTGTCTCATCCTCTGTCATCCCCTTCTCCTCCTGCCTTCAGTCTTTCCCAGTATCAGAGTCTTTTCCAATGAGTCAGTTCTTCACATCATGTGGCCAAAGTATTGGAGTTTCAGCCCCAGCATCAGTCCTTCCAATGAATATTCAGGACTGATTTCCTTTAGCATGGACTTGTTGAAGCTTCTTACAGTCCAAGGGACTCTCAAGAGTCTTCTCCAACACCACAGTTCAAAAGCTTCAGTTCTTCAATGTTCAGCCCTCTTTATAGTCCAGCTCTCACATCCATACATGACTACTGGAAAAACCATAGCTTTGACTGGATGGACCTTTGTTGGCAAAGTAATGTCTCTGCTTTTTAATATGCTGTCTAGGTTCATCAAAACTTTTCTTTCAAGGAGCAAGCATCTTTTAATTTTATGGCTTCAGTTACCATGTGCAGTGATTTTGGAAACCAAGAAAAAAAAGCCTGTCACTCTTTCTACTGTTTCCCCATCTATTTGCCATGAAGTGATGGGACCAGATGTCATGATCTTAGTTTTTTGAATGTTGAGTTTTAATCCAAGTTTTTCACTCTCCTCTTTCACTTTCATCAAGGGGCTCTTTATTCTTCTTCACTTTCTGCCATAAGAGTGGTGTCATCTGCATATCTGAGGTTGTTGATATTTCTCCCAGCAATCTTGATTCCAGCAGTGCTTCATCCAGCCTGGCATTTCACATGATGTACTCTGCATATAAGTTAAATAAGCAGGGTGACAATCTACAACATTGACGTACTCCTTTTCCTATTTGGAACCAGTCTGTTGTTCCATGGCAGTTCTAATTGTTGCTTCCTGACTTGCCTTCAAATCTCTCAAGAGGCAGGTCAGATGGTCTGGTATTCCCATCTCTCTCAGAATTTTCCATAGTTTGTTGTCATCCACACATTCAAAGGCCTTGGTGTAGTCAATAAAGCAGAAGTAGATGTTTTTCTGGAACTCTCTCACTTTTTCAATGATCCAACAGATATTGGCAATTCGATCTCTGGTTCCTCTCTGCCTTTTCTAAAACCAGCTTGAACATCTGGAAGTTCACAATTCATGTACTATTGAAGCTGGGCTTGGAGAATATTGAGCATTCCTTTGCTAGTGTGTGAGATGAGTGCAATTGTGAGGTAGTTTGAACATTCTTTGGCATTGGCTTTCTTTGGGATTGGAATGAAAAATGACCTTTTCCAATCCTGTGGCCAAGCTGAATTTTCCAAATTTGCTGGAATATTGAGTGCAGCACTTGCACAGCATCATCTTTTAAGATTTGAAATAGCTCAACTGGAATTCCATCACCTCTGTTAGCTTTGTTCCAGACCACCTAACCTGCCTCTTGAGAAATCTGTATGCAGGTCAGGAAGCAACAGTTAGAACTGCACATGGAACAACAGACTGGTTCCAAATAGGAAAAAGAGTACGTTAAGGCTGTATATTGTCTCCCTGCTTATTTAACTTCTATGCAGAGTACATCATGAGAAATGCTGGAATGGAAGAAACACAAGCTGGAATCAAGATTGCCGGGAGAAATATCAATAACCTCAGATATGCTGATGACACCACCCTTATGGCAGAAAGTGAGAAGGAGCTAAAAAGCCTCTTGATGAAAGTGAAGGTGGAGAGCGAAAAAGTTGGCTTAAAGCTCAACATTCAGAAACGAAGATCATGGCATCCNAGTCCATTCTGAAGGAGATCAACCCTGGGATTTCTTTGGAAGGAATGATGCTAAAGCTGAAACTCCAGTACTTTGGCCACCTCATGCGAAGAGTTGACTCATTGGAAAAGACTCTGATGCTGGGAGAAATTGAGGGCAGGAGGAGAAGGGGACGCCCGAGGATGAGATGGCTGGATGGCATCACTGACTCGATGGACGTGAGTCTGAGTGAACTCCGGGAGATGGTGATGGACAGGGAGGCCTGGCGTGCTGCGATTCATGGGGTCGCAAAGAGTCGGATACGACTGAGCGACTGAACTGACTGAACTGAAGGCCCACTTGACTTCGCTTATCAGGATGTCTGGCCCTAGGTGAGTGATCACACCATTGTGGTTATCTGGGTCATGAAGATCTTTTTTGTATAGTTCTTCTGTATACTCTTGCCACCTCTTAATATCTTCTGCCTTTCTTAGGTCCATACCATTTCTGTCCTTTATTGAGCCTATCTTTGCATGAAATGTTCTCTTAGCATCTCTAATTTCCATGAAGGGATCTCTAGTCTTTCCTATTCTGTCATTTTCCTATTTCTATGCACTGATCACTGAGGAAGGCTTTTTTCTCTCCCCTTGCTATTCTTTGGAACTCTGCATTCAAATGGCTATATCTTTCCTTTTCTCCTTTGCCTTTCACTTCTTTTCTTATCACAGCTGTTTGTAAGGCCTCCTCTGACAACCATTTTACCTTTTTTCATTTCTTTTTCTTGGGGATGGTCTTGATCACTGTACTTGAATGGAATCTCAAAAATGACAGAATGATCTCTGTTCATTTCCAAGGCAAACCATTCAATATCACAGTAATCCAAGCATATGCCCTGACCAGTAATGCTGAAGAGGCTGAAGTTGAGCGGTTCTATGAAGACCTACAAGACCTTCAAAACTAACACCCCCCAAAAAAAGATGTCCTTTTCATTATAGGGGACTGGAATACAAAGTAGGAAGTCAAGAGATACCTGGAGTAACAGACAAGTTTGGCCTTGGATACAGAATGAAGCAGGGTAAAGGCTAATAGAGTTTTGCCAAGAGAATGCACTGGTCATAGCAAACACCCTCTTCCAACAACACAAGAGAAGACTCTACACATGGACATCACCAGATGGTCAATACCAAAATCAAATTAATTATATTCCTTGAGCCAAAGATGGAGAAGCTCTTTATAGTCAGCCAGAACAAGACCGGGAACTGACAGTGACTCAGATCTTGAACACCTTACTGCCAAATTCAGACTTAAATTGAAGAAAGTAGGGAAAACCACTAGACCATTCAGGTATGACCTAAATCAAATCCCTTCTGATTCTACAGTGAAAGTGACAAATAGATTCAAGGGATTAGATCTGATAGACAGAGTGCCTGAAGAACTATGGACAGAGGTTTGTGACACTGTACAAGAGGAAAGCAAGGTACAAAGTGGGAAGTAATTAACTCAAAAGATAATCAGAATTAGAAAGCACCTTGAAACTGTAGATCTGAAAAATTCTTCTTAATATGCAAACCTTTCTGTTGGTATTATATGATATTAGACTGGACTGTAAGCCTCATGAAGGCAGGGACCATCTCTCTCATATTTTCTTCTTCTCACCTTTCAGCATAGCACGTGGCTGATAGGGATCTCAATATTTGTTAAGAAAATTAATTTCTTTCTGAATTAGTGAGTGGATGGCTCTAGAGAAGTAAGTGAATCCAAGCAGATAAAAATATTACCTCCTTCCTTCATGTAGCACTGGAAACAGAATTTTTTTCAATCCAGATAAATGAACCTTCTTAAAAGTATGTACCAGACATTGAGATCATATGAAAGTAATGCAAAAGATAAAGCTAAAAGATTGGTTCTTCTCAAGGCAATACTGTAACTATGGTCACATGAAATATACACATGAATATATACATGAATATACACATGAAATAACAATAGGAAAAACAGTAAACTCTTCTCTCCTTCCATTTCTCCTTCCACTTTAAACACTTAACCAGGAAAAAACTATTCATGATAATATACCTGCATTCCAAATTCCATGTTATTTTAATAGAATATCTAAGAGGAAAGACAAATATTTCCCCAACTGTCAGTTTAAAAATGAAAAGTGTTTGTGGCTAGGTCATTAGAGATGAGAAAAATTCAGAAACGATAACTTCTAATTGAAGGTAGAATATTTAGCTATATAATCTGAAATACTGCCAGTAATGGTGGAAGTTAATACTTGGCTTATTTGTAGCAACATGGATGCAACTGGAGATTCTCATACTAAGTGAAGAAAATCACAAAGAGAAAGACAAATGCCGTATGATATCACTTACATGTGGAATCTAAAATATAACACAACTGAACCAGAAACAGAATCGGCGACATAGAGAATAGATTGGTGGTTGCCAAACGGAAGGAGAGAGATGGATTGGGAGTTTGGGATTAGCAGATGCAAACTGGTATGTATAGAATGAATAAACAAGGTGCTACCATAGAGCACAGGTAACTACATTCACTATCAGTGTGATAAACTATAATGGAAAAGGATATGAAAACAATATACATACATATGTATAACTGAGTCACTTTGCTATACAGCAGTAATTACACAACATGGTACTTCAATTACACTTCAGTAAAAAGTACATTTTCAAAACAAAAAATTATGTACTGAACTTAACATGAACCAAATCAAGAAATTTCCCCTATTCATTTACTACTCCCACCCACCTCATGAAATAGTTATTAGTTTATTATCAGAATTTTAGATATATTTTTAAATTTTTTATTTATTTATTTATTTATTTTAGAGCTTCCATTTTACTTTATTTTACTTTACAGTACTCTATTGGTTTTGGCATACATTGACATGAATCTGCCACGGGTGTACACGAACTCCCAGACATGAACCCCCCTCCCACCTCCCACCGCACATCATCCCTCCGGATCATCCCTCATACACCAGCCCCAAGCATCCTGCATCCTGCATCGAACATAGACTGGCGATTCGTTTCTTACATGATAGTATACATATTTCAATGCTATTCTCCCAAATCATCCCATGAAGTGGTATCTCATTGTGGTCTTGATTTGCATTTCTGTGATAATGAGTGACGTTGAGCATCTTTTCACGTGTTTGTTAGCCATCCGTAGATATTTTTTTAACATGGAGAGTCAGAATGGATAACTGTTCAAGGTTATGTAAGCTAATCTGTCAAATTTAATTTCTTCAAGGTTATGCAGTCACTGAAGGGGCTGGGTCTGGATCCGAACACAAGTGGTCAGATATGAGAGTCACCCTCTGCCACTGCAGGTGGTGATAACAAGGCTTGCACTGGACCTTACAGTTGGTCAGTGCTGTCACTTACAGAGTTCCCACTGAGCTTCCTAACAATTTGGGAGGTATCATTTTTTATGGAATTCCAGTTAAACTACTTCAAATCCTGAAAGATGATGCTGTGAACAGTCACCCTCTGCCACTGCAGGTGGTGATAACAAGGCTTGCACTGGACCTTACAGTTGGTCAGTGCTGTCACTTACAGAGTTCCCACTGAGCTTCCTAACAATTTGGGAGGTATCATTTTTTATGGAATTCCAGTTAAACTACTTCAAATCCTGAAAGATGATGCTGTGAACTGAAAGTGCTGCACTCAATATACCAGCTAATTTGGAAAACTCAGCAGTGGCCACAGGACTGGAAAAGGTCAGTTTTCATTCCATTCCCAAAGAAAAGCAATGCCAAAGAATGCTCTAACTACCTCACAATTGCCCTCATCTCACACACTAGCAAAGGAATGCTCAAAATTCTCCAAGCCCAGCTTCAACAGTACGTGAACTGTGAACTTCCAGATGTTCAAGCTGGATTTAGAAAAGGCAGAGGAACCAGAGATCAAATTGCCAATATCTGTTGGATCATTAAAAAAGCAAGAGAGTTCCAGAAAAACATCTAATTCTGCTTTATTGACTACACCAAGGCCTTTGACTGTGTGAACCACAACAAACTGGAAAATTCTTCAGGAGATGGGAATACCAGACCACCTGACCTGTTTCTTGAGAAACCTGTATGTAGGTCAGGAAGCAACAGTTAGAACTGAGCATGGAACAACAGACTGGTTCCAAATAGGAAAAGGAGTACATCAAGGCTGTATATTGTCACCCTACTTATTTAACTTATATCTGGACTACATCATGCAAAATTCAGGGCTGGATGAAACACAGGCTGGAATCAACATTGCCAGGAGAAATATCAATAACCTCAGATATGCAGATGACACCACCTTTATGGCAGAAAGTGAAGAAGAACTAAAGAGTCTCTTGAAGAAAGTAAAAGAAGAAAGTGAAAAAGTTGGCTTAAAGCTCAAATTCAGAAAATAAGATCATGGCAGCTGGTCCCATCACTTCATGGCAAATAGATGGGAAAACAGTGGGAAAAGTGAGAGACTTTATGTTTTTGGACTTCAAAATCACTGCAGATGGTGATTGCAGCCATGAAATTAAAAGACACTTGCTCCTTGGAAGAAAAGTTATGCCCAACCTAGACAGCATATTAAAAAGCAGAGACATTACTTTGCCAACAAAGGTTCATCTAGTCAAAGCTATGGTTTTTCCAATTGTCATGTATGGATGTGAGAGTTGGACTATAAACAAGTCTGAGCGCTGAAGAACTGATACCATTTTACTGTAGCACAGTGGCTCTCAAATGACAAGTATGTGTCATTATTCTGTCACAGAATTTGAGGGAAGCCAAAGCTTTGGCAACCCACTCCAATGTTCTTGCCTGGAGAATCCCAGGGATGGCGGAGCCTGGTGGGCTACCATCTCTGGGGTCACACAGGGTCAGACACAACTGAAGCGACTTAGGGAGAAAAAAAAGCTTCTAGAAAAATTTGACCTTCAAGATGTTCACATGACCTAAAGCTAAGAGAACCACAGTTGCTGCTTGCTGATATTTTTTTCTTATTTAATGGGAATTCATTTCCTCCATCTACCTCTCTTGCAATGACTACTACTCTTTGGGAACTAAGTTGTCCAAATCTCCCCATAGGTTTGTTTTTGTTTTTGTTTTTGTTTTTTTGGAGTATAACTGTTTTATAATATTGTGTTAGTTTCTACTGCACAGTGAAGTGAATTAGCTATATGTATACATATAGTCCCTTCCCCTTGAACCTTCCTCACAGCCCATCATTTCACCCTTCTAGGCGATCACAGAGCACCATGCCAAGCCCCACCTTATAGGTTTTTATGCACTAGAAATAAGTGTAGCAAGCCAAACAGTGCCTTAGTAGCCCAACAAGCATCAGAGACCATGTCTCACATTCCAGTGGTTGTCTCAAATGGGAAGAATTTTTGGTAATCTCCCCTCAGAGGTTTAAGTCTTTGATTAAGTAAATTCTTCAAGACAGCACAAGATCCATGTGGTTTACTTTTGACATAAATCACATCATGGGCCCTGATAACATTCCAGTTACTCTTTGTAGTTACTGAAAGAAACGAAGTCCCTTCTGAAATGTGCTAGCCAGGAAAAAATGCCGTGTTCTGGTGAGGCTGCCTGAAGGCTGTCATGTGATTTAGATAAAAGATTTCCAATGAACATCTGAGTCACAAATCATTCACTTAATGATTTAAACTTATCAAGAAGCATCTGCTCCCCACAACTCAAAATGTAAAACGCTGGTAAGTTCTAAAAAAAAAAAAAAGTTAAATGTAATTTAACATCCTCCTATGAGTTCTGCTGTTGTCAGCATCAACAGAATCAAATGACAGCTTTTCATATTGCTGGAAAAAGTGGAAAAGTGAAGGTAACTTCAGATTCAGCAGAGAATCTCAGAGAACTCAGACTATAGCAGACATCATTCCTTCTACCTCATTTTCCCTATCTGAAAGATTTTCACCAAATGAGAAGGTTGAATTGGAGACTGTTCTCAGGATTCACAACCCTGTTGTCAGGGCTCTCCAGAGAAACAGAAGCAATAGGAGATATATAGATATAAATGCAAATATATAAGGAGATTTATTATAGAAATTAGATTAGGCTACTCTGGAGGCTGAGAAGTCCCATGAGCTATCAACTGCATGCAAAGAACCAGGAGAACCAATAGTGTAGTTCAACCCAAAGTCAAAAGCTTGACAACCAAGTCCTAAAGTCTGAAAGCCTGGGAACCAGGAGCTTTGATGTCCAAGGGTGGGAGAGGTGGATATCCCAGCTCAAGAAGTGACCTTGTGTTCTATTAGACTGTATGATGTTCCCTCCCACATTGGTGAAGGCGGAGCTTCTTTACTTAGTCTACAGATTCAAATGTTAATCTTTCCCAGAAACATCTTCATAGACATACTCAGAAATTATGTTCTATCAGTTACCTGGGCATCCCTTAGCCCAGTCTAGTTGACACATAAAATTAATGATCATAAAGACCATATTTAGGGAATACCACTCAGTTCAAATTAGGTCCCCTGAGAGCCTCCTCTTGTCAACCTCTCCACTCTCTGCACTCCAAATGCTGGATTCATACAATCTTTTATTTTTAGAAGTATATCACTGGAAAGGCCCTCAAGAGATCTTTACTCTAATTTCCTGATTCACAAAATTTTGTAATTGATCTAGTGTTTGGAGCTCTCAAGAACCGAATCTATAGTTTTATCTTGCTGATTAGGCTTTTTTATGAGCTCCAATGGTCTAACAAAACACTTTTTCTAGAAAATTAAACTCATGTTCTGTTGGATTCTATACAGTTGCAGAATAGTGTTGACTTTTTATATCTGAAAAAGCGATCATGGAGTCTTCAATGCTTTTTCTTTCATAAGCCAACTGTCTTAGTTAAATGTGGTTGTTGCTCAGTTGCTGTCATGTCTGACTCTTTGTGACTCCATGGACTTTAACCTGCCAGGCTCTTCTGTCCTCCACTGTCTCTGAGTTTGCTCAGATTCATTTCCATTGAGCCAGTGATGCTATATAATCATCCTCTGCCATCACCTTCCCCTTTAGCCTTCAGCTTTTCCCAGCTTTAGGGTCTGTAGGCAAGTAACAGAAACCAACTCCAGCCACCTTCACAGGGACTTTGTTAAAAAGATGTGAAGATATTACATACTATATAAG
The DNA here is from genome assembly GCA_006410675.1 of Oreotragus oreotragus. Taxonomy (NCBI): domain Eukaryota; kingdom Metazoa; phylum Chordata; class Mammalia; order Artiodactyla; family Bovidae; genus Oreotragus; species Oreotragus oreotragus. The sequence continues at coordinate 443,325 of SJYX01024806.1, forward strand.
ATGATACAGCTAAACATCAGGAAAGAACTGGAACTAAAAATGGAAAGACTCTAGAACCAAGGTGATCCTCTTATCACTAGCAAGTAAACAGTCAGAATACAGACAGAAGCAAGACTCCCCAGTTTCAAGTCCCTACTCTACCACAGGCAGCTGCTTTCAGAAAAGAGCCTTTGTTACAAATACCTCCTTCTCACTCATGATCAAATCATATAGTGTTTTTGATCTCCCTGCAAGTCTACTACACTTCCCTAAATGTTGTCACCAAAGTACAGAGCAAATTCCATGGGCAGAAGAATAGAAATGCACTGTTATTCACCTATAAAGCTTAACACTTTACATGCAATGAGAAATACTCATAGAGTTTATATATGTACCTAATGTCACCTCTGCCATCATCTATGACACTGTGGCAGACCAGCTTGCTAATTTACAAGTAAGGGTAAAACTTCAGGCCTGACATAGACCTGACAACCTCTAAAGAACAGAATAAGAAGACAGACACAACATAATCTTCCCGTCTCCACCATACCTTCATAGTATCCCTTGAAGGCTCTTAGGAGGAGTATCTGGGTGTCCCCAGAGGTAAAAGGACATAATTCAGGAAAAGTAAAGAGCTGTTGACAATTAGACAGTTTGCTATCTGCAGAATCCTTGAAAATAACCTCCACTGGCTTCAGAGTGAAAAACACTAGCTTGTGTTAATAGTTTCTTTAACTTTGTTCCACTCTTGACATATGGGCACTTTTATGTTCTTTCTGATCCTTCAAAAGCTTTTCCATGACTTTTACTAACCTTCACAGTTAAAGAATAACTAACATATACCAATGGCCAAAGTACTCTAGAAAGCAATTTATCCATGGTGATATGAAACAGATTTTTTTAACTACTAGCCATTACTGGCCATTTTTTCATAGCTTTGAATCCATTTAGTGAATCAAGATGTACTACTAAAATAAAACAAAATAAAATTTTCTTAGTAAAAAACAAAATGATGCTTTTAGCCCAGATAACAAAATACTATGATTCAAACTGTTTTAAAGAGTAGGAAATCTTATTATGTCACACACAAAAAAATGTTCAGAGTTAAGGTGAGCTCCAGATGTGCTACTTCAGGACCCTCACTCTATTTCTCTGCAGTTCTCTCAGCTCAACCCTTCTCCAGCTGGTAAAGATGGCTGCAGGAACTTAAAGCATCATATACAATTAACTTTATAAACAGAGAAGAGATCTTTGTTTTATGAGAATGAAACCGTTCCCAGTGGCACCTAATAAACTTCTTCCTAACATCTGGCAGTCCAGGATAGGGGCACTCACCCACTCCTAACGTAACCACCAGCAAGTGGAATGGGCTCTCTTTGGTTTGGACCCAGCTTCATGTTACACTTGCTAAATTCTGGGTTTGGAAGAGGAAAATAAGAATAAAAATCGACATTAAAGCTTGATTTTAAGATTTCTGTGACTTTCCTTCTGGGAATGATAACATTCTGTGCTGTTCTAAGTGTCCTTGTCACATTTTTTCAGTCAGCTATCCAAGAAGTGTTTGTTGAGCTCCAAGCACGTGCCAGGCATTGTCTTCATGGTTGAGATACACAAGTGTTCAAGACAGACTCATTGCTTTTGTGGAGCACACATTCTTCTGACTTGTATTAGAGTTATCCTGATACTGCATCAGTCACAGTTCTCCAGAGAAACAAGATCAACAGGTGATAGACAGGTGACACGTAGATGTGTGCCTGCTCCGTCACTTCAGTCGTGTCTGACTGTTTGTGACCCCGCGGGCCGTAGCCCGCCAGGCTCCTCTGTCCATAGGATTTTCCCAATAAGAATACTGGAGGCGGGTGCCATGGGAATCTTCCCAAACCAAAATTTGAACCCGCATCTCCTGCATTGCAAGCCGATTCTTCACTGCTAAACCACCAGGGAAGCCTGATAGGTAAGTAGATAGATAGATAATAGAGAGGTCGGTAGACAGATAAATTTTAAGAAATTGGCTCACTCAAAAAAAAAAAAGGAAAGAAATTGACTCATTCAATTGTGGAGGCTGGTCAATCCAAAATGTGTAGGGCAGAACAGCAGGCTGGAAATTCAGGTACAAATTGGTGCAGTTTTGAGGTAGAATTTTTTCTCATTTGGGAAATCTCAGTTTTTTCCCTTGAAGTTTTCAATCAATTGAAACCCATCCACATGATCAAGGCTGATCTCCTTAAAATCAACTTATTGTACATATTAACTATATTTACAAAAATCTTCACAGCAATATCTGGATTAGTGGTTGTTTAAATAACTAAGTACTATAACCTAGTCAATCTTATACCTCAAACTAACCATCATAGATACCTTGTTTATGTCAATGCCAGCTTCTTGAAAAAGAGATTGCATCACATACCTATCCCTGGTGGCTCAGACAGTACAGAGTCCACCTGCAGTGCAGGAGACTGGGTTCGATCCCTGGGTTGGGAAGATCCCCTGAAGAAGGGAATGGCAACCTACTCCAGTATTCTTGACTGGAGAATGCCATGGAGAAAGCAGCCTGGCAGGCTACAGTCCGTGGAGTCACGAAGAGTCAGACACAACTAAGCAACTAACTTTTCCTATGCCTCTCAGTCTGTAATCTCCATGGAACTTTACATACAGCTTTCCAGCGACTAGATGTTCAAAAAATGTGTGCCATTGAATTCCTTAAGCTTCATTTTATGCCACATGGTCTGTGAATGTCCACAAATGAGAAGTTCTTATCAAAGAGGATCACCCAGAGCTGAAACAAAATCATAAACCATAAAGCAAAGGCAACAACCCCACCCCCACCCACTCAGGCTGATCTGAAGACTCTTTCAAGTTATACACCCCATCTTGAAGCACATCCCAGACAATCACACCAATGTCAAAGAATTACATTCCACTAAAAAATGCTAGTAAGTACACCACACGCCTTTTTGGGGGAAATAATTTAAGCCTAGGGCTTAAGAGACTTCATTTTTCCCTTCTGACCCTGATCTTTTCTTGAGCCATTTGATCTGCTTCTTTTCATAAAGCAGATGTTCCTGGAGAGATCGCACAGGGAGCCAGGGGCCAGAGCCAGTCCTCTGATCTGCGTGTGTTTCCACTGGCCACCCAAGGGGCGCCAGGCAAACTGCGGCCTCTGAGTCAGAGTCTGGCCTCTGAGTCAGAGTCTGGCCTTTCTATATGGCATTCCATATACCTGATAACTTATTGCTTCCTCCCCCCTCCCATCCAATCCTTAAAAAGAAATACGCTTGCAGTGTGTTCTCTTGTTATGTATGCAGATGCCTGATCCACAAGATATTTTGTATAAGCTGTTTCCTCCATGGAGTTAATCTAGACACACTCTTAAGACTTGAGCCTCCGTAGCCCAAATTAAGAAAAAAATAGAAGTTAATAAATCTTCACTCAGCATCTACTCTAAGCCAGGCACTGAACAAGGCATATACATTAATATAATTAATCTCCCTTAAAACATTATGATGTATTGTTATATCCATGATATTAATATAAAAGAGGAAATTCAAACCAGCTATAATCCAAGGCACAGATTGCAAGTCAAAAAAGAGGCAAAGCTAATAAAGTGTAGTCACCCACCTTGGTTCTCTCACTGACTGAAAAAACTAATCATAAGATAACTATGTCCACCTACCAGTTGAGTACACTCTGGTGCAGTGTAACTCAGAGTATTCTGAAGTATCCAGACTTTCCCAAAGCAAACAGGGAAAGTTAGTATTGGGATTTTGTTGTTGTTGTTGCTGTTTTAGCATGAAAGGAGTGATGTGTGTGTGTGGGTAGGGGGGAGTGGAAAGTGAATAAATCATCTTAAATAAAATTCTTTTCTGAAAGCGTATAAATCTGTCATTGAAACAGAAGCAGTACTGAAATCACTATTTTTTTTCACTATTAATAGGTTGTATTTTATTTTTTTTTATTTTATTTTTTTATTTTATTTTTATTTTATTTATTTTTTTACACAAACTCCCAAACATGAAACCCCTCCCACCTCCCACCCCACATCATCCCTCCAGATCATCCCCATACACCAGCCCCAAGCGTCCTGCATCCTGCATTGAACATAGACTGGCAATTCATTTCTTACATGATAGTATACAAATTTCAATGCTATTCTCCGAAATCATCCCACCCTCTCCCTCTCCCTCTCCTTCTCCCTCAGAGTCCATAAGTCCGCTCTACACATCTGTATCTCTTTTGCTGTCTTGCATACAGGGTCCTCATTACCATCTTTCTAAATTCCATATATATGTGTTAGTATAC
>SJYX01024806.1:456740-515701 GCA_006410675.1 Oreotragus oreotragus
TGAAGAAAGCTGAGTGCTGGAGAATTGATGCTTTTGAACTGTGATGTTGGAGAAGACTCTTGAGAGTCCCATAGACTGCAAGGAGATCCAACCAGTCCATTCTGAAGGAGATCAACCCTGGGATCTCTTTGGAAAGAATGATGCTAAAGCTGAAACGCCAGTACTTTGGCCACCTCATGCGAAGAGTTGACTCATTGGAAAAGACTCTGATGCTGGGAGGGATTGGGAGCAGGAGGAGAACAGGACTACCGAGGATGAGATGGCTGGATGGCATCACAGCCTTGATGGACGTGAGTCTGAATGAACTCCGAAAGACGGTGATGAACAAGAAGGCCTGGCGTGCTGCGATTCACGGGGTCACAAAGAGTCGGACACGACTGAGTGACTGAACTGAACTGAGCCATTCAAAGGGCACATACTCGGCGATACCTCACTCTCCTCCCTATGCAGAATGAAATGGTACCTGGGTCACTCTTTATTACTTCCCTTGCTCCCTCTTCCTTCCCTCCTCCCCTCCTCATTCCCTTCCTCCCTCTTTCCTTTTTCTTTTCTCCCTTCCTTCCTTTCTTTTTTCCCTCCTTCCCTCCTTTCTTTCTTTCTTTTTCAAATTTGGAGGCACTTAACTTTGGTGCAAGGGAAAGAGCAAAGAAAAGAGCAAAGTCCTTTTACAAAATCATCCACAGCAGTACAAGACAAAATTTAAGAAGCTACTAGTTACATCTCACAATGAATAGCTAATGCCCAAACTCCACATGAATTGCACATCCCTCATTCAAACAGCCAATCTGAAAACCCTCAATGTGTTTGGAATGTAATTCTAAGAGTAAGCTCACTGACATCACATCATGTGGCATAGAGATAATTCTAATCAAAAATAGGATTACATGCAAAGAATTTCATTTCCAAATGAAGGATTTATAGGTGTTACTGAGTTGGAGCACAGGGCAGATGACAGTGAGTTGAACTGAGATTTTAAAGAGTTGAAGGAGAGTTGAAAGCTATTAAGCTGCCCATGAGGTCACTTAGAAGCCTACCACCCAACAGAGAAGTTGCATCCAACACAGCACAGGCACTGATTGAAGAAAAGAGGAACAATGTCACGCTTCAGGCCAGTTCAGTAGCTCAGTCATGTCCAATTCTTTGCAACCTCAAGGACTGAATCACACCAGGCTTCCCTGTCCATCACCAACTCCTGGAGCTTGCTCAAACTCATGTCCATAGAGTCAGTGAGGCCGTCCAACCATCTCATCCTTTGTCATCCCCTTCTCCTCCTGTCTTCAATCTTTCCCAGCATCAGGGTCTTTTCAAATAAATCAGTTTTCTCATCAGGTAGCCAAAGTATGGGAGTTTCAGCTTCAGCATCAGTCCTTCCAATGAATATTCAGGACTGATTTCCTTTAGGATTGACTGGTTGGATCTCCTTGCAGTCCAAGGGACTCTCAAGAGCTTTCTCCAACACCACAGTTCAAAAGCATCAATTCTTTTGATGCTTTCTTTATAGTCCAACTCTCACGTCCATATATGGCTACTGCAAAAACCATAGCTTTGACTAGATGGACATTTGTTAGCAAAGTAGTATCTCTGCTTTTTAATATGCTGCCTAGTTTGGTCATAGCTTTTCTTCAAAGGAGCAAGTGTCCTTAAATTTCATGGCTGCAGTCACCATCTGCAGTGATTTTGAAGCCCCCCAAAATAAATCCCCTCATCGTTTCCATTGTTTTCCCATCTATTTGCCATTAAGTGATGGAGCCAGATGCCATGATCTTATGTTGAGTTTTAAGTCAGGTTTTTCACTCTCCTCTTTCACTTTCATCAAGAAGCTCTTTAGTTCTTCTGCCATAAGGGTGGTGTCATCTGCATATCTGAAGTTATTGCTATTTCTCCTGGCAATCTTGATTCCAGCTTGTGCTTCATCCAGCCCTGCATTTTGCGTGATGTAGTCCAGATATAAGTTAAATAAACAGGGTGACTATATACAGCCTTGATGTACTCCTCTCCTGATTTGGAACCAGCCTGTTGTTCCATGTCCAGTTCTAACTGTTGCTTCCTGACCTGCATACAGATTTCTCAGGAGGCAGGTCAAGTGGCCTGGTATTCCCATCTCTTTAAGAATTTTCCACAGTTTGCTGTGATCAACACAGTCAAAGGCTTTGGCATAGTCAATAAAGCAGAAGTAGATGTTTCTCTGAAATTCTCTTGCTTTTTCTATGATCCAATAGATGTTGGCAATTTGATCTCTGGTTCTTCTGCCTTTTCTAAATCCAGCTTGGACATCTGGAAGTTCATGGTTCACATACTGTTGAAGCCTGGCTTGGAGAATTTTGATCATTCCTTTGCTAGCGTGTGAGATGAGTGCAATTGTGCACTCATAGTTTGAGCATTCTTTGGCATTGCCTTTCTTTGGGACTGGAAAGAAAACTGACCTTTTCCAGTCCTGTGGCTGCTGATGAGTTTTCCAAATTTGCTGGCATATTGAGTGCAGCACTTTCACAGCATCATCTTCCAGGATTTGAAATAGCTCAACTGGAATTCCATCACCTCCACTAGCTTTGTTTGAAGTGATGTTTCCTAAGGCCCACATGACCTGGCATTCCAGGATGTCTGGCTCTAGGTGAGTGATCACACCATCATGAAGATCTTTATTGTACAGTTCCTCTGTGTATTCTTGCCACTTCTTCTTAATATCTTCTGCTTCTGTTAGGTCCATACCATTTCTGCCCTTTATTGAGCCTGTCTTTGCATGAAATGTTCCCTTGGAATCTCTAATTTTCTTGAAGAGATCTCTAGTCTTTCCATTCTATCGTTTTCTTTATTGCTTTGCATTGATCACTGAGGAAGGCCTTTTTATCTCTCCTTGCTATTCTTTGGAACTCTGCATTCAAATAGGTATATTTTTCCATTCCCCCTTTGCCTTTAGCCCCCACCATCTAGAACTGTGTGGTAGGCCGATTCAGTGTATGAAATCGTGGTGATAGCAATATGAACTTTGTATGGATCCTCTGAAGATTAAATGAGATAATGTCTAACAAGCACATGCCATACAATAAATGTAAAGAAAGGATGTGGGGAAGAAGAAAAGGAAGGATACCAGTGGAAGAAGGAGAAGGGGTTTGACATAGTGAACATGATTATCTGGGTTTCTGCTCCATCGGTGGTCCTCTGGGAATATGCATTGCTCTGTAGTGTGGCTGGGCTTCCCAGGTGACTCAGTGGTAAAGCATCTGTCTGTCAACGCAGAAGACACAAGAGACACAGATTCAATCCCGGGGTTGGGAAGATCCCCTGGAGGAAGAAATGGCAATCCACTCCAGGATTCTCGCCTGGAAAAGCCCATGGACAGAGGAGCCTGGCGGGCTCTTCTGGGGTCACAAAGAGTCAGATGTGGCTGAGAACAAGCACAAGAATATGGTTAATGATTTGGATGAAGACCACAGAAATCACAGTCTCCTCAAAGGATGGCTGGGCAGAGTAGTAGCTCAGAGGATATTACTGAACAGGTGGCAAATGACAGTCTAGACACGCTCAGTGATCCTGGCAGGCCACAGCCTCCAGCCAGCAATGCTGGACAGTCTCATTTCCTGGGTCCTGGCTGCTACACACATTACTTCTTTCAACCAAGGAGATGGGCTCTGATGAGACTCTCCTACAAATATCAGCTCTGCCTCTTTAAACTTTCCTGGCCTTTTTAAGTCTCTGGATAACTGCCATTTTATCCATGAGAGAACCGAAGTGAAATGTATCCTCCAATAATTTTAGAAGAGGTTGTGAGAGCTTTCTGGGTAATTGCAGTGCTCAGTAACTTCTGCTAACGGTGCCTTTCCCGTCAGACCTGCTGTGAGTGATGGGACATGTCAGGCCTCATTTCATTACCCAGGCTGAAGACACCCAAGAGTAGTGCCAAGAGACTGCTTAGTCTCCAGGCAGTTGCCCTTCCCTTCCCAATATCCACTATGCAGGCACAGAGGTAAGGCCTACAGCTCCTCTAAGCTTCATCTCTCCTGCACGGCAGCTGGGAGAAAATCATGGTCATATCAAGTAGTGGTTAGGGTCATGTGGATGCAGCCTAGAATCAAATAATTAATGTCTCCATTGCTTATGAGTGGGGGATCTTTGGGCAGTGTTATAAACTGAACTGTGCCCCCTCAAAAATTCTCATACTGAAGCCCTGGTACTCCAATGTGACTGTGGGCTTTCAAAGTGGCAGCTGAGGTTAGATGAAGTCATAAGAATGGGGTCCCGATCCAATGTGACTGATGGCCTTACAAGAAGAGGGCAAGACATCAGAGATGAGGGAGCACAGAGAAAAGGCTAAACGAGGACACAGAAGGCGGCTGTCTGCAAACCCAGGAGAGAGGACTCAGCAGAAACCAAACCTGCTACACCTTGATATTTTACTTCCAGCCTCCAGAACTATAAGAAACTTAATTTCTATTGTTGAAGAGGCTGAGTTTCTGGGGATTTGGGGGGATTGTTTTGGGGGGTTTAGGGATGCTTTTGTTCATGGCAGCCTGAGCAGACTAAGACAGGTAGATTTTCAGTCTTGGTCTCACGTCACCTTTGGAAATGGAGATAATCTTAGACTCCACCTCAAAGGGCTTGTGTGACAACTACAGGAGACGATGCCCATAAAATTCTGGGCCAGTGCCTGACTCAGAGAAAGCACTGCACACTTGTGAGGTATTGATTTTACTATTACCAATTATCCATTTTTTAAAATGTATCATATGCGATCCAGAGAAGTTAAATCACAGCTGCTGCTGCTGAGGCTGCTGATGCTAAGTCGCTTCAGTCATGTCCGACTCTGTGTGACCCCATAGACGGCAGCCCACCAGGCTCCTCCATCCCTGGGATTCTCCAGGCAAGAACACTGGAGTGGGTTGCCATTTCCTTCTCCAATGCACGAAAGTGAAAAGTGAAAGTGAAGTTGCTCAGTTGTGTCCGACTCGTGGTGACCCCATGGACTGCAGCCTGCCTCTGTCCATGGGATTTCCAGGCAAGAGTACTGGAGTGGGTTACGATTGCCTTCTCCGAAATCACAGCTAGCAGTTAGCTATTTGACAAGCCCAATTTGGGAGCCAAGATCCTCAGAGTCAGGACTTAAGAGAATGAGATGGATAACCAGGTCATCTTTATCAGACGTTCTCTACTTCCCCTCACAGCAGCTGCCTGCATTTCTCATCCCCAACAGCTGTGTAGGGTAGTGGTTAGGCACACGGGATCAAGACCTAAACTGAGTTCTGACCAAAGGCAAGGCCCTGTGCCAGGTGCTGGGGATTTGGAGGTGAATGAGGCAGACAAGGCCCCCGCTGCTGCCATGGGGCAAACCTCTGCCAGCAGGAGGCAGATGCTGACTAAGCATTGCAGAAGCAGGATTTCAGAGAAGGATAACTAAGGTGCTCGGCTGGAGAGTGACTGAGAGAGAGGATTCGGGGAAAAGTCACTGTAGCCGAGACCTGAAAAATGAGAAAGAGCCAGACACGATAAGAGCCAGGAGAAGGGTGTTCAGGCTTAAGGAACAGAACATGGAGTCGCTGAAGTAGAATCAAGCTGGGACCCTTTGGGAATAGTAAGAAGCAGTTGTGATCGTGAGCTTGCCTTTAACACAACTTATTGATCTTCTTCTTCTACCTAGAAACCTGGTTTACTGACCAATTAATGTCCAATGGATGTTAATTATCATGAGAGAAAAGAAGAATCCATGTATCCTTCTCCAAAACCCAAAGCAAGGGCTGATTTCAAAGTGAAAAAATATCAAAAGAAAGGGAAGGTGGTGGCAGAAATTGGCCATGTGAGCAGAAACAGAAGCCATGCAAACGCACAGAGTGCATCAGAGCTGGGAAGGGCCTTGGAGCTTGTCAGCCTCATTTGGTTTTGTTTTTAGATTTTTTTTTTTAATGTGGACCATTTTTAAATTTGATANACTGCTTAGTCTCCAGGCAGTTGCCCTTCCCTTCCCAATATCCACTATGCAGGCACAGAGGTAAGGCCTACAGCTCCTCTAAGCTTCATCTCTCCTGCACGGCAGCTGGGAGAAAATCATGGTCATATCAAGTAGTGGTTAGGGTCATGTGGATGCAGCCTAGAATCAAATAATTAATGTCTCCATTGCTTATGAGTGGGGGATCTTTGGGCAGTGTTATAAACTGAACTGTGCCCCCTCAAAAATTCTCATACTGAAGCCCTGGTACTCCAATGTGACTGTGGGCTTTCAAAGTGGCAGCTGAGGTTAGATGAAGTCATAAGAATGGGGTCCCGATCCAATGTGACTGATGGCCTTACAAGAAGAGGGCAAGACATCAGAGATGAGGGAGCACAGAGAAAAGGCTAAACGAGGACACAGAAGGCGGCTGTCTGCAAACCCAGGAGAGAGGACTCAGCAGAAACCAAACCTGCTACACCTTGATATTTTACTTCCAGCCTCCAGAACTATAAGAAACTTAATTTCTATTGTTGAAGAGGCTGAGTTTCTGGGGATTTGGGGGGATTGTTTTGGGGGGGTTAGGGATGCTTTTGTTCATGGCAGCCTGAGCAGACTAAGACAGGTAGATTTTCAGTCTTGGTCTCACGTCACCTTTGGAAATGGAGATAATCTTAGACTCCACCTCAAAGGGCTTGTGTGACAACTACAGGAGACGATGCCCATAAAATTCTGGGCCAGTGCCTGACTCAGAGAAAGCACTGCACACTTGTGAGGTATTGATTTTACTATTACCAATTATCCATTTTTTAAAATGTATCATATGCGATCCAGAGAAGTTAAATCACAGCTGCTGCTGCTGAGGCTGCTGATGCTAAGTCGCTTCAGTCATGTCCGACTCTGTGTGACCCCATAGACGGCAGCCCACCAGGCTCCTCCATCCCTGGGATTCTCCAGGCAAGAACACTGGAGTGGGTTGCCATTTCCTTCTCCAATGCACGAAAGTGAAAAGTGAAAGTGAAGTTGCTCAGTTGTGTCCGACTCGTGGTGACCCCATGGACTGCAGCCTGCCTCTGTCCATGGGATTTCCAGGCAAGAGTACTGGAGTGGGTTACGATTGCCTTCTCCGAAATCACAGCTAGCAGTTAGCTATTTGACAAGCCCAATTTGGGAGCCAAGATCCTCAGAGTCAGGACTTAAGAGAATGAGATGGATAACCAGGTCATCTTTATCAGACGTTCTCTACTTCCCCTCACAGCAGCTGCCTGCATTTCTCATCCCCAACAGCTGTGTAGGGTAGTGGTTAGGCACACGGGATCAAGACCTAAACTGAGTTCTGACCAAAGGCAAGGCCCTGTGCCAGGTGCTGGGGATTTGGAGGTGAATGAGGCAGACAAGGCCCCCGCTGCTGCCATGGGGCAAACCTCTGCCAGCAGGAGGCAGATGCTGACTAAGCATTGCAGAAGCAGGATTTCAGAGAAGGATAACTAAGGTGCTCGGCTGGAGAGTGACTGCCAGAGAGGATTCGGGGAAAAGTCACTGTAGCCGAGACCTGAAAAATGAGAAAGAGCCAGACACGATAAGAGCCAGGAGAAGGGTGTTCAGGCTTAAGGAACAGAACATGGAGTCGCTGAAGTAGAATCAAGCTGGGACCCTTTGGGAATAGTAAGAAGCAGTTGTGATCGTGAGCTTGCCTTTAACACAACTTATTGATCTTCTTCTTCTACCTAGAAACCTGGTTTACTGACCAATTAATGTCCAATGGATGTTAATTATCATGAGAGAAAAGAAGAATCCATGTATCCTTCTCCAAAACCCAAAGCAAGGGCTGATTTCAAAGTGAAAAAATATCAAAAGAAAGGGAAGGTGGTGGCAGAAATTGGCCATGTGAGCAGAAACAGAAGCCATGCAAACGCACAGAGTGCATCAGAGCTGGGAAGGGCCTTGGAGCTTGTCAGCCTCATTTGGTTTTGTTTTTAGATTTTTTTTTTTAATGTGGACCATTTTTAAATTTGATACAATATTGCTTCTGTTTTATGCTTTGGTTTTTTGGCCACAAGACATGTGAGATCTTAGCTCCCTGGTCAGTGATGGAACCTGTACCCCCTGCATTGGAAGGCAAAGTCTTAACTAAACCACCAGGGAAGTCCCGTTTGCCTCATTTTGAAGAGGCCATGAGCATTGAAGGACCTGATTAAAGGCACACATAGGACAGCAGCAGAAGCAGGACTGGACATGGGCTTCCCAACTCTTGACCCAAACAACAGGCTCATTTTCCCCTTTCTGGTCAATATTTCCCTAAGGGTCATTGGGTTGAGGGGGATACAGTGACTCAAGCCAGTAATGCCTGCACTTCAGGGTTTTATGATACGGCCAATGCTTAGAGGACCTAAGTAAGTTGCCCAAGTATGCCCAAGTGAAAAAGTCATAGAAAGTGCTTAAAACTGTAGTCTGCTCTGCTTTCAACACCGGGATTCTTTATTTTTACTTTTTATTTTGTACTGGAGTATAGCCAATTAACAAAGGATGTTGTGATAGTTTCAGGAGAACAGCAAAGGAACTCATCCATTCTCCCCCAAACTCCTCTCCCATCCAGCCTGCCACATAACACTGAGTAGAGCTCCATGTGCTCTATAATAGGTCCTTGCTAGCCATTTTGAATATCGCAGTGTCAACACCTGCCCTCTCAATCATGTGCTGAACAAGCTGGGGTTTGGACACCTGTCAGTCACACCCACGGGCTGGTATCTGATGCTTATAGGAAGTCACAGCTCTGACTTAAGAACGAAAATGAACAAAGGCAAAAATCTCTTGAAATTATAGGCTCTTGGAAACTAAACCAAAATCCAAAACACCTCAGAAAATTACCAAAATGGAAAGACTTTCCCTCAGCCTTTCAGATACAGGAGCCTCTTTTGATATCTCCTTTTCCACCCCCCACTTTCCCTCAGAAATGATGATGAATTCTCCCACATGCTGCTCTAGCCCCCTGAACCTACCTCCATTTAGAAACTGAATGAAGATAGAAATTCACATTACACATTCTTTTTTTAAATGGAGGATAATTGCTTTACAATGTTGTGTTGATTTCTGCCGTACATCATATATATATATATATCCCCTCTCTCTTGAGCCTCCTTCTCACCCCACCCACATCCCACCCTTCTGTATTGTCACAGAGCACCAGGCTGGGCTCCCTGTGTTATATATCAGTTTCCCACTAGCTATTTATTTTAGACATGGTCACGTATATATGTCAATGCTACTTTCTCAATTCATCCCACCTTTTTCTTCCCTCACTGTGTCCACAAGTCCATTCTCTATGTCTGTGAGAAATTTTTATTTGAGTTTGCTAGAAATTAGAAAATCATTCTGAGTTAGAAATAAAGTAAAACATCTCTTGGGAAAACCAAGACAAACTTCTGACATAAAGCAAAAGCCATTGGAATCCAGCATTTTGATAGCTCTCCACCACAGGCTATGACTATGCCCTCTTGTTGCATCTCTTTGCTTTTTAACACTTATAACCCTGAATGTTCATCCGAAGCAACGTAAAGGGATGCCTAGGAAAAAATATGACTAAAGGGCATTCGTAGCCCTGAGGCCAAAGTCTCTCTGCAGACTCTGATCCAAAAGTCAAACCAATTTTGTTCCCACTGAGAAAGATCCAGATTTAGGCAGCTTTAGATTCATATATTACAATCCTCAAGAACCATGCTCTGTTTCCACAGCTCTATTTTACATGCTTGTTTTATGAGTCTCATGACGCAAATCTAAACTTTGAATATTCTTCCACAAACCATTCATCTTTGAAATACAATTCAAGGAAGAGGTTGTATGGCAATCAAGTGCTAGCATCCAGAATTAATGAAAAACAAAAGAGGCCTTGGGTGTTTAGAAGTGCCTGCAGGCTTTGGCTGTAAGAACAAACTCCTCTCATCACCATGGTAACACATACAGAGGTAGCACAGTCCCATGATTGCATCTTCTCATTTCTCTTCTGAAACTAGAGATCAGTTAAGGTTACCTAGAAAGAAATTAAAAAAGAGATGGCAGGAAGGAAATTTTAAGTTGTTTATTATTACCTAGATGTTGACATTCATCATAGAAACTCATAGTTCCCTGAGAAACTTACCATCTTTTTCTCCTGTTTTGTGGATTCTCTCTCAGGTGAAAGGGTCAACTGCTCTTTCCATACTTGCTCACCCTTGGACTTTTTGTGCTAATAACAGTTTATCAATATCTACTTTGTTGAGTAAATTGTGTTTACAGAACACTAGGTGGAATTATAAAATATGGAGAAAATACATTGTCCTGGAATCAAAGTGAGAAATTCTAATTTATTAAATTTAGCTTATTTAATTGAGAAATAAAATAAACATTCTTGAAATCATATAAGAATATTCTTATAGCAGATAATGGATAATTCCATCATTTGCTTCCCTTTCTCCATGCATGCTGCTCTATTTTTCAAGAAGGGGAGTCCATTTCCCCTCTCTGTCTAACTGGTCTAGCTTTGTGACTTGCTTTTGAGCTACATGACATAAGTGATATTCTGGGACTTCTGGGTCCAGGCTTTAAAAGGAAAGGTAGCTTCTGATCACTCTCTATAGGGAGCCAGACATCACATAATAAGTCCCATTGCTCTGAAACCACCATGCTATGAGGAAAGCCCAAGTTATCCAGAGGTGTGGGGGAAGGCCCTTAGTAACGCCCAACTGTTTCAGCCAATTCAAGTGATGCACCAGATTAAAGAGTAAAGAAGCCATCCTGGATGTTCTAGCACTAGTAGATCCAGTAGATGAACCACACAGTAGAGCCCAGCCCAGACTGCAGAAATAAAGAATTGTTACAGTTGCTTTAAGTCACAAGTGTTGAGATTCAAGTGGAATGACTTGTAAAAAAGCAAGAGATAACTGAACCAACTCCAAAGCTACACTGAAATCTAATATTTGGCAATGCATTTAAATGTTATAAAAGGGAATCACTGGGATGAGGTTTATCTGGAGCCTAGGGTCTTAAACGCCATTCCCTGATCTAAAATTTCTGTGTGCTAATTCATTTAGACTTCACAAAGATCTACGTGAAGGTCATACTATTATTATTCCCATTTTACAAACACAGGGAGGTTTCCTGTCCAAGAGGATTCAAATGCAAATAGTCGCAGGCTCCAGATCCATGGATATAACCAATGCCCATTGTAATCACTCATAGTTAAGGAGACTTTGGGGCTGAATTGGCAGATACAGTAGCAAAAAATGGACAAAGATGGGAAAACTGCTCCTGACAAGAGGAATAGCAGAGTCTTGGATCATAAGCCATAGAGACAGCATGAGAGGACTGGTTTAGGAAGACCCGAAACATCTATGTAAAGAAGCAGGAGTAAGAGTCTCAACCAACTGGAGACAGTCTGCAAGTCAGGCCAAGGATCTCTAGATGAGATTTTGCCTGTTGTGGCCATCTATCCTGAGGCCTGACACTGACGTTCTACATTTTACTTGTTGGGTGTTTATAGCAGGGACTCTCAAATTTTGCTGCACTTTAGCAGAACCTGGGGATATTTTAAAGCTCTCAGTGTCCAAGCTTCACTCCAGGTCACCTACATCAAAATCCTTAGGAGTAAATATCAATAACTTTTTAACCTCCAGGGTGATTCCAGCAATGTAGAACATTAGAATGCAAAGCATGAAGAACTAGTCTTAGCTACATCTTTCAACTCCAGGAATAAGTAATTCAAATGACAATGATGCTTTGAATTGCTCAGTGGTCTAAGAACATGCTCTCTAATTTGCACCACCTCAGAATGCCCACTGTGGAGACTTTATCTGTGACAGTGGGCCCAACCAAGCCTTGAGATTTTTCAGCTCACCTAAAAACGGCATCTGTTACTGGCCCAGCAGATGATTGATTATCCATTTTGATTAGCCTCATTACAAAAGCAACATAATTAATGAAAATCAGGCGTATTTCATTTTTTTAAACACAGTGACAAAAATTAATCATGCTACAGCAGATTCACAGCACACACCCCCTGAACAGCCTAAGCAAGAGAGCACGTTATCCACTATAATCTAATCCTGACTGATTTGACTTGATTTTCAACTACTAGAATCCAGGGAAGGTTAGAAGAAAGGAGGGAAAACCTTTCATTTCCTCCAGAACAACAAAAAAAAAGGATTAAACAGAACCAAGGATTTGTGCAATGAAGGAAGCGTTATACACACATTCAACCTGACCCCACCATTCCCCTCTCAAAATCAAACATGTTTAGAAATAAAATGTTGGAGAACTGGATTGTTGATACAGCTAGTCTAAATATATGTATCTTCCTTTCCTGTTGCTCATTTCCCATAAAACGCAGAAAAGATTTTTAATAAAAAGAACCTCATAATAGCAGTAGGAAATAATGAAGAATATCACTAGTAATTTTAAACTGTCTAGGACTGTATTAAAGAAGAAAGACAGGTGATATTAGGCTAAGGATTTAAAAGGCCAGAGAAAAGTCAAAGCACTGTGTAAGAGAACACCGTTCTGGATTGGTTCTAGCAATGCTCTAACTTCAGTCAACAGCTCTAAAGACTAGGAGAAAGCCCAGAAATCAATCGGTTATTTAATTGAGTAATCGCATCTAAAAGCTATGAATTATCATCCCTCATCCCATTCCCATGCACATGCAATGAAATTCGTGTTTACAGATTCAGTTCAGTTCAGTTCAGTCGCTCAGTCGTGTCCAACTCTTTGTGACCCCATGAATCACAACACGCCAGGCCTCCCTGCTCATCACCAACTCCCGGAGTTCACTCAGACTCACGTCCATCGAGTCCGTGATGCCATCCAGCCATCTCATCCTCGGTCGACCCCTTCTCCTCCTGCCCCCAGTCCCTCCCAGCATCAGAGTCTTTTCCAGTGAGTCAACTCTTCGCATGAGGTGGCCAAAGTACTGGAGTTTCAGCTTTAGCATCATTCCTTCCAAAGAAATCCCAGGGTTGATCTCCTTCAGAATGGACTGGTTGGATCTCCTTGCAGTCCAAAGGACTCTCAAGAGTCTTCTCCAACACCACAGTTCAAAAGCATCAATTCTTCAGGGCTCAGCCTTCTTCACAGTCCAACTCTCACATCCATACATGACCACAGGAAAAACCATAGCCTTGACTAGGCGGACCTTAGTCGGCAAAGTAATGTCTCTGCTTTTGAATATACTATCCAGGTTGGTCATAACTTTTCTTCCAAGGAGTAAGCGTCTTTTAATTTCATGGCTGCAGTCACCATCTGCAGTGATTTTGGAGCCCAAAAAAATAAAGTCTGACACTGTTTCCACTGTTTCCCCATCTATTTCCCATGAAGTGATGGGACCGGATGCCATGATCTTCGTTTTCTGAATGTTGAGCTTTAAGCCAACTTTTTCACTCTCCTCCTTCACTTTCATCAAGAGGCTTTTTAGCTCCTCTTCACTTTCTGCCATAAGGGTGGTGTCATCTGCATATCTGAGGTTATTGATATTTCTCCCGGCAATCTTGATTCCAGCTTGTGTTTCTTCCAGTCCAGCGTTTCTCATGATGTACTCTGCATATAAGTTAAATAAGCAGGGAGACAATATACAGCCTTGACGTACTCCTTTTCCTATTTGGAACCAGTCTGTTGTTCCATGTCCAGTTCTAACTGTTGCTTCCTGACCTGCATACAGATTTCTCAAGAGGCAGGTTAGGTGGTCTGGTATTCCCATCTCTTTCAGAATTTTCCACAGTTTCTTGTGATCCACACAGTCAAAGGCTTTGGCATAGTCAATAAAGGAAATAGATGTTTTTCTGGAACTCTCTTGCTTTTTCCATGATCCAGTGGATGTTGGCAATTTGATCTCTGGTTCCTCTGCCTTTTCTAAAACCAGCTTGAACGTCAAGGAGTTCACGGTTCACGTATTGCTGAAGCCTGGCTTGGAGAATTTTGAGCATTACTTTACAGATTACAAATATAAATTAAAGCACAGAGAATATTTGTCAGTAATCACAATCAACAAGTAAAATTTCCCTATTAAAAAACAAAATGCATTATATTGAGTTAGATACCTATTTTTCCATTTACAAAAAATGAAACAAGACTGAAAACTGAAGAATGAAGAAAGAATTCTATCAAAGGAGAAGCAAATGTGACAACATTAATGTCAAACAAAATATAAAGTCAAAAAACACTAAAAGGTAAAAATACGGGCTTCATTTTGTTTTTTCTTAAAAGAATATATGCTAAGAAACTATAGTAATATGGTCCTTTATGCAGATAACACAAGAGCTTTAGATACCATGTCTTAGAACTGAAAAGTTTCCTTAGTGAAACCCAGAAAGAACACATATGATTTAATCTATGCTCTTTATTCCCACTGAAGTTAAACAGGATGGTTCTGGGGGACCCCTGAGAACACTGGCTGCCCTTTCTATAGCTATGAGGGAAAATGACAACAGAAAGCAAAGTATTTTTCCTGTATTGGAATTGTATTTATGTATGTGCCTGATATAGCAGTCAAGAGGACTCTTGTTGATTTCACATGATTTGGGGGTCATGTAAAAGCCTGGCAATCCCCAAACGTGAGCTTGTTCAATTCTGTATTTGGAGTAGCTTTATACTGGTCTACCCAGTGGTTGAATAGGCTGCCTTGGAAGGAGTAAGCCCTTCCTTCTTGAGAAATCTGAGCCTGGGCTGGAGATCTCCTTGCAATGGTAGTGAATGAAATGGATGCCCAAGCTAGATTGCTTCATCCAGGTGTTTTGCTCTAAACCCATAGAACTGTGAATCAGATCAATTGAAATCCAAGTTAGAATCACCAGTCCAGGTTCGATGCATGATACAGGATGCTCGGGGGCTGGTGCACTAGGATGACCCAGAGGGATGGGATGGGGAGGGAGGTGAGAGGGAGGTTCAGGATGGGGAACATATGTACACCCATGGCGGATTCATGTCAACGTATGGCAAAACCAGCACAATATTGTAAAGTAATTAGCCTCCAATTAAAATAAATAAATTTATATAATAAATAAATAATATAATGTTTAAAAAAAAAGAAAGAAATCCAAGTTAGTAAGGAAAACAGAGAAGAGGGAAATGTTTTCTTGCAGCTAACATGTAGATTTGAATAATCAACTTCTGGAGACAAGGCAAATCCAAGGTATTTGCCCTAATCGAAAACATTAGCAAGACTGGTAAATCTGATTGGAGCAGATTGAATTGTATATTGCAAATATGCCCCTACCCTGTGCCCCACTTCAACAGGAAAAAGTATATATCCCAGCTTTGGTCATGTGACTTGCCTTGACCAACAGTATGTGAGTGGACATACCATATCTAACTTGGAGAAGTTGCTTTAAACATGATTTGTGGTTTGGCTAGCCATCTTGTTCCTGTGTCTCCCTGACAAGATGGTTGTCTTAATTTCCCAAGGCTTTCAGAAAACAAAATATCACAAACTTTTTCAAACACTAGAAATTTATTGTATCAGATTTGTAGGCTGATGTCCAAGATCAAGGTGTCAGCAAGGTTGGTTTCTTCTGAGGCTGTGTCTGTTTAAGTGTCTCCCCTGGACTTGTAGATATCCATCTTCTCCCTAGGTGCCTGTCTCCAAGTTTTCCTTTTTTATAGGGACATAAACCATACTGGATTACGGCCACCCCCAATGATCTCATTCTAACTTGATATTCTTTCTAAAGACCATTTCTCCAAATAAGGTCACACACTGAGGGTTAGGACTTCAGCATATGAATTTCATGGGGACACAATTCAACCCCTAAAAAAGAGTTTTTTCCAGAGACTGATGGATCAGTCTGGGTCTGGAAGGGAGAGGCCATGAGGAGTAGACCTGCTAGATACCTATGTTACATGAGTGAAAAATAAACGTATATGGAAGCCACAGAGATTTGGAGACTTATTGTGGAGCATGATTTGGTGAGATCTGACAAATGTACCAATTTGCAAGCATAACTAAAAACAATTAATTAGCAGATTTCTTGAAAACCACAGTGTCTCGCCCTATAAGAAGAAAAACTCTACCAAATATTTCAATGAGCAGTTGCATGGCATTGCTAAATCTGGGCAGCTCAAGGGTACATAAGACACAGAGATAAGAACACCCAATGGGTAAGTGAAGTGAAAATCTCTCAGTCATGTCCAATTCTTTGCAACCCCATGGACTATACAATCCATGGAATTCTCCCGGTCAGAACACTGGAGTGAGTAACCTTTCCCTTCTCCAGGAGATCTTCCCAACTCAGAGATTGAACCCAGGTCTTCCACACTGCAGGCAGATCCTCTACCAGTTGAGCCACAAGGGAAGGCCCCCGATGGGTAATGGGAACTGTAAAGAATTTCTGGATGAGATAAGAAAAGCTGTTTATCTCATGTAATCAGCCCTGCCCTTTCTATTTCTTATGTTCAAAGATATAGATTACCACAGAGCAATTCATTCACATCATCATCATCACGTCCTAAAACTGTCTCATAAGCAAGACAGAATAATTAGTAAGCCAATGATGTCCAATATTCAGAGCGCCCTGGTAAGAAATATCCTACTCTGGGTTATTCAGTGTAACAACCCAGATGATGTTAAGAGAAAAAATAAAGTCAGAACTCATGTTAACTTCAATGTCTACATGTTCATTTTCTAAAAAGTTTAAGAAAACTTTCTTACTCAATTCTATACTATCTTTTGGACAATTTTTCCCTTTCAAATACAACAAGAAAGTCTGCCTAAAAATATTTACCCTTTAGACAGATAGGTAACATGTTATATAAAAATAAAAAATGCTTCTTTGAATTCTTAGACACTGGACTTCAAAGAAAACATTTCTAAGCCATTAATGTTTTCCATGCCCCTAATTTTACACATATATGTGTGTATATATATTATGCATACATACACACCCTTCTCTCCGTCTTGGATTTGCTTCTTGTTATTCCATTGTAATCCTTGCTACAGCCCTCCAATTATTGCTACTGCTGAGGACTTTTCCCCTAAGTCAAGACAGGTTTTGAGTCAGCTAAGAGGGTGAAGTTCAGGTCCAGTTTTGGTGTATATTAAGGTTTCCTTTTTTGGGCTTCCCAGGTGGTTCAGTGGTAAAGAATTCACCTTCAATGCAGGAGACGCAAGAGATGTGGGTTGAATTCCTGCATTGGGAAGATCCTCTGGAGTAAGAAAGAGAAACTCACTCCAATATTCTTGCCTGGAAAATTCCATGGACAGAGGAGCCAGGCAGGCTACAGTCCACCAGACAGGACTGAACACACATGCAAGGCTTCCTTCTTCATCTGCGGGATGCATGTGACTCATACACAAGTCCATCAGGAAGTCAGATGGACCGGTTAAGAGCATGGTGCTTGAAGTCAGACTGCCTGGATTTAAACCCCAGCTCCAACACTCATCAGCCATGTGATTCCTTAACCTCTGTGAGCTATAGTGTCCTCCTCTATCAAATAGGGCCAATAATAGTACTTCAATCCTAGGGACATTCTCAAGATTAAGTAAACTAATGTATTCAAAGGCCCATGAACATTGTAGGGAAAATTGTAGGGGCTCAATCAATGTTCATTATTATTAAAGATGGCTTTGAAATCTACTCCGGGAGGGAGAGCTAACAGGTTAGTCACCACTGGTAACGACACTATGTTTTGGTTCAGGAGCCGTAGGAGGCTTGGCAGCCTTTTGCCAAAGGCATATCCATTCTGGAACAGCTGTAGGTTTCATTCTTGGCCATGATAAGAAGAAGCATGCATGCATGCCCAGTCGTTCAGTTGTGTCTGAATCTCTGCAGTCCCACCAGGCGAAACACAGGAGACAAGGGTTCAAACCCTGACTCAGAAAGGTCACCTGGAGTAAGAAGGTAAAGTTAGCTTTATCTACAGCACTATCCACTCACAGAAGAAAACCAGGGAAAACACCCCTATTCCAATGCTGAGCCCTCAGTAAGTATCAGTCAGTTCAGTTCAGTCACGCAGTCCTGTCTGACTCTTTGAGATCCCATGAATCACAGCACGCCAGGCCTCCCTGTCCATCACCATCTCCCAGAGTTCACTCAGACTCACGTCCATCGAGTCCGTGATGCCATCCAGCCATCTCATCCTCTGTTGTCCCCTTCTCCTCCTGCCCCCAATCCCTCCCAGCATCAGAGTCTTTTCCAATGAGTCAACTCTTCACATGAGGTGGCCAAAGTACTGGAGTTTCAGCTTTAGCATCATTCCTTCCAAAGAAATCCCAGGGTTGATCTCCTTCAGTAAGTATACCATGTTATTAATCTCTTTCAACAAATCTCTTTCAACTCAATTCTCACTGCGTACCAGCTACAGGACAAGAGCTGGGGGTACAGGAGAGAAAAGAAATACAAATTTCTGCCATTGGAGAGCTTGCATTCTAGCTAGGGCAGACATATAATATATAGAATAAGCAAATAAAAATACAACTCAGAGAATTCAGGTCCTAGGACCCTCCCATGACTCTGCCCCATCCTTTGCCTCAGACTAGATTCACTCTTCTCTTCCACTGAACACATTTGCTGGCCTGAAATATGTTGTTACCATTGGTTACCATACATTTTGAGACATAAGGATGAAATAAGAAGTCATAAATTTCTATTTTAAAGATTAGAATTACCATATCAAATAAATGCTTATGGATTTGGAGTCCACAGATGTGGGTCTCATCTTTGCTTACAGAGATCTAGCCCTGTGACTCTGGCCATATTATTAAAATGAAACAATTTAACCTCTCTGGGCTTTGCCTCAGTGAAATAATAGAATTCACTGATCAGCTGTTCTCAGGGTGTGTGTGTGCATGCTGAGTCTCTTCAGTTGTGTCCGACTCTTTACCACTGTATAGACTATTGCCAACCAGGCTCCCCTGTCCATGGGAGTCTCCAGGCAAGAATACTGGAGCGGGTTACCATGCCCTACTCCAGGGGATCTTCCTGACCCAGGGATCGAACCCACATCTCTTATTTCTATGCATTGGCAGGTGGATTCTTTACCACTGGTGCCACCTAGGAAGATCCTGTTCTCAATGTGGGGTCCTCTAAGTCAGCAGTATCAGTATTACCTTGGAACTTGTTAGAAATGCAGGTTCTTTGACCTCACTTCAGAAGTACTGAATCATAAACTCTGGAAGATGGGGCTCAGTAATATGAACTTGAACAAGCCCTTCAGGCTTTTTCCTTTTTGAAAAAAAAAAGTCAATGTCAATGCAAATCCCCAAAGAAAATTTTTTTCCTTTCAACCAGGCTTCCTTTTGAACTTCTGTAAGCAATTCTCAATATTCAATATTCAGTTTATAATCTCCCCACAATGTTCTTTGAATTTGCAGCCTTTCCAAGTTTGGAGGTTTAAAAAATATTTTGTGTTTTTCTCTCTTGCTGCTCTCTCAGTGCTAGATGATAAGCATGCATGATCACACTTTATAAGCTAATTTATGGTTGTAATTTCCAGCCTTCTGTTACTGTAAATTTCCTCATATCCCAAGTACCTATTTTTCATGGTTGGCTACATATCAACAGCTTCTGCCTTCATGGAATCTCTCTCTCCTAGGGTTCTCTAGGATTTCAACACAATATGAAACAAGAAATACAAACTCCCTCTCCCATGGGGAAAACAGCTGCCTCTATGACAAGACAAAAGCATGACAACAGGACAGTATAGCCCCTATCACACAAGACCAAGAAGGAAGAACATGAATGAGAGGGATTCCTGGCAGATACGACTAGCCAGAATGCCAAGGGGAAACCAAACTGGATATGTGTGCACACTTGCGTATCTTCTTTTCCTGTTCCTGAGTATTAAAAGCTGAATTTAAAATCTTCACCTAAAAAGTCTATTCCCTTCCCACAGTCCCAGCACTCAGGTGTTGCCTCTTCATCTTTCAGAACATCACTCCCTCTGTCTAGTTTCAAGCCATCGTAACCTAATGCCTTGCCATTGCTGTGCTCTTCTGAGCTGCCTTCCAGACTTGATATTGACCAGGTTGGTTCAATGGATGGAGATGTAAGCTGTTTTAGGAAGGACATTTTAACACTTCAAAGTTGTTTAGGGTGATCCATGTGAAGTGAGTGAAAGTCGCTCAGTTGTGTCTGACTTTTTGCGATCCCATGGATGACACAGTCCATGGAATTCTCCAGGCCAGAATATTGGAATGGGTAGCCTTTCCCTTCTCCAGGGGATCTTCTCAACCCAGGGATCAAACCCAGGTCTCCCACATTGCAGGCAGATTCTTTACCATCTGAGCCACAGGGGAAGCCCACTCTTGTTCTTTGAAGAGTGGTCCATGAGGAGTTGCCTAATGTGACAGATGAGAGCAGACAGTGCCAAACTCTCTGTGTACTTTCTCTTCTAGCTTTTCATTCTCAGAATAGAACTGAGTTTTCCAGGAATATTCAACTGGGATAACTTGGATGTATGTCGGTTGAGCTACCCTGTTTGGAGGCAATCTTTTCCCATCATCTGGGAAAACACTTCTTTAAGTGGATAAGGTTTCCTTGTAAGAATCCATTCGTTGACAGCTGTCTCATGGAAGCTGTAAACGTTTTTTTAGGTATTTGCTTACTTGTCCTTAGAAATAAATTGGCAAGAAAGAAGCTAGCTCACTTAAGGACCTGAAAGTTATTGTGCATAGCACAACGGTTTTATTTGCATAATGCTAATAGTCTGCAGAGCGCTCTGACTCCCAAAGCAATAGAAAAAGATGTGTTAACAAAACTAACAAACTAGCAGTAACCAGAATCAGAGGTGGTGAATTTAATTACAAAAAGTGACATCCAAGAAATGAATGAATCAGTGTCTCAGAATACAGTCAGCAGGAGGGATATCCAGGTCAACATCATGACCAATGAAACAAATCAACATTCATCAAGAAATTACTTTGTAATCAAAATAATATATGCCTTCATCTAAAAAACTGGACATGGGGCTAGACTATTTCTTAAGGCTCTTCCAGCCATAATATTCTATTAGTCTAAGATTTCACAACATCTTAGAGGTAGAGCTGATCACCATCCAAATCTCCCTTGTGTATTTGTTGACCTACATGCCAGATGGATTACCAAATTACAACCCAGAGGACCTGTATTAGGTCTGCCTACTCAGTCAGGATTTTGCTGCAACTACAGATAGTAACAGTCTTATCAGAAGTCCTAAAATCTTTATGAAATAGTCCAGGAAACCACAAGCAATCAACAAGTGATGGAACATGATAAAAATATAAATTTAGAGAAAAACAGGACCTTTGTTAAAGTACCATTACTTTGCTAGTAAATTCATCCATATGTCTCTGGCTTCCTAGAAGATACATGCTTCCCCAGTGGCTCAGACTATAAAGAATCTGCCTACAATGCAGGAAACCTGGGTTCAGTCCCTGGGTTGGGAAGATCCCTTGGAGAAGGAAATGGCCACTTGGAGAATCCCATGGACAGAAGAGCTTGGTGGGCTACAGACCATGCTGTCACAAAGAGTAGACATGACTGAGTCACTTTCACTTTCACTTCCTCGAATATGGTGGGAAATTTTTTTACATAAATGGTGAGGGAAAACTTGAAAAGAATGAATTATTGTGTTATCTCAAAAGTTTGTACTTCTCATAGGATGTTATGGGAAAATCCTGAACAAACTTTTTGGCCAACCCAATAATTGAAAATGTCCCAGTTCAGGTAAACTCCTTGGAGAAAACCACGTATGCAATGTGATTTACGGGTTTCTGGGGGAGGTCTACAATACCAAAAACACTGCTTACCCTAATCAGCCTTCCACAGGCCTCAAATTCTCCTGTGACTCTTCTTTCGTCTTACTCCTTCCATTAGACACTTACTAAAACCTTGAGATGTTATCAACCATTATCACCTTAAGAGAAATTCTGTTTTATCAGATTAGCTACTCACGCATTCATCAGGGCTTGGGGAGAGGAGAATACAAACAGGTAAATGTTGGAATGGAGGAAGAATTACTCCCTGGCCAGAGCCTCTGAAGGTGGGGCTGGGGAAGGATGGAGTTCCGTGGTAAGGAATCCTGAGACCCTAAAATAAAGGGAGAGAAATAAAGCACGTGTAGGAGTAGGGAGAAAGAGAAGGAAATCAACAGTTGAGGCAGATGTACTGTCCACTGGCCATGCTTCTAGAAACGTTGTATTAATTCTTTCACTTTATCCTCAGAATAACCTACCACTTAGATATGATTAATCCCATTTTACAGCTGATGAAACTATAAGCTCAAATGAGATAGTAACTTGCCCAAGCTGACAGAACTAACAGATGGTAGACTCTGGATATAAAAGGACTGCATAGCCTGGGCAGACTTCTCTCCATACAAGGCTTCCTCTCTCTAGGTCTTGCACTCTCCTCAGTGCCCAGAATACCACTTTGCTACTTACTGTGCAGGCCCTCGAGGGAAAGGGGAATGGAAACACAAAAAGCCAAGTTTACCTTCTCTGCAACTGTGCTTTAAACCAGTGGCTTTCAAATTTTGCATTTAACCATGAAAACTTGTTTTTCAAACGACCTTAAGTGAAACCTAATCCACCCACCATGGTGGCTCAAAGCCTATTCATCAAACCACATGATTGCTGTGTAAAAGCTTCAAAACCACTACAGGAAAGATGCAAAACTCTACAAATAACAGTATATGAATCACCACTAAACACATGAATTGTTGCTCAAAATCACTCATCATCAGAGAAATGAGTATTAAAGCAACAATGTAAAACCACTACACACCTACTTGAAGAAAGAAAATTTTAAAGACTAGGTTAACAGGATATAGAACAACTAGAACTCTTGAAACATTGCTAGTGGGAATGTAAAATGGTACAGCCATTTTAGAAAACAGTTCGGCAATTTTTTATAGTTATAACAAATCATTATCACCTACAGGCCAGTAATTTCACTCATAAGTATTTATTCAAAGCGAAATGAAAATATATGTCTACACCAAGACTTGTATATGAATGTTTATAGCAGCTTGAGTAGTAAGCATTCCAAATTGGAAAAAGCCCAAATGTCTATGAATAGGTAAATGGGTAAACAAATGTGATATTCCATACCATGAAATATTAATGATCAATTAAAAGGAAAAAACTGCATATACCCAATAACATGGATGAATCTCGAAAACATGCTGAGTGACAGAAGGCAAACACAAAAGCATGTACTGTGTGATTCCTCTTTCATGAATTTCTAGAAAAGACAAATCTAATTTGCAGTGATTTAAAGCAGATTAATGGCTGTCTAAGGATGTGAAGGGGTCTAGTGTTTTGGGAGCTGATGATGGTATTCTATATCTTAATTATGGGATTGTTTCTTGGGGGCATAAATTTGACAAAATTCAAAAAACTACAAAATGTATACATTTTATCTCAATAAAATTGTTTTTTAAAAATGCCACTACAATTACTAAGGATTTGTTAAGGCAGAACTGAACCCAACTATATAATCACTCAAGTGACATTTTGGTCATTTTTCCTTTTTAGATTTTTTCTGTCTTCCTGTCTCCAATTCAGCTCTGCTCTCCTCTATAGCCCATGAAGGATGGCAATGCCATCTGTCCTACAAACTTTCAGCCGACTTCGTTACAAAAATACCCAGGACCAAAGCCAGGGCTAATGAACATCTTAGACCACTTGGAAGAAAAAAGGCTATGTTTTTGACTTAGGAGAGCTGAGCTTCACTTCAAATCAGAGTTGAAGTTATTTTCTCTGTACTAAACCCAAATCACTCAAATTCCTGAAATTCGTCCATGGTTATTGTCTACCTGGTGCCAAAATATCCTGATGAAAAGTGTAACATTCAGCCAGTTGTGTGGATTTTTTGTCCTGAAATCTCAAAGCTCAGCTATTTGGCAGGATAGCAGAACAGCTGAGCAGTCAACCAGTGCTTCTGCTATGGACAGAGGAGCTGAAGAATTGTGCACATAAGGCTTTATGCAAAAATCAAAATGCTAAAGCTCAATGCCAATATCCCTTATGGCTGACCAAGAGGGATCCACGGCATTTGAATCATGGAAGTTTGGATCGTAATGAATCCTGTCCAACTGCCTCTGTTTACAGATTGAGAAATTGAGGCAACTCCTATTCATCCTTTAAAACTTTGATCAAATGTCATCTTGCCTAGAGAGCCTTTCTCTACCTCTCCAGGCTGCTTTCTACTCTGGCTCCCACAACAGATTAATACTGCATTCTAGTACTCATCCCATCATATTCAATTTGCTTAAACATCCATCTCCTCCACTTATATTGTAAGCTATTTAAGTATAAGACTATAAGTGCTATCTGGTGGCTCAGTGGTAAAGAAGATGCCTGCAATGCAGGAGCTGCATTAGACTCAGGTTCAGTCCTTGAGTCGGGAAGATTCCATGGAGGATGGCATGGTAACCCACTTCAGTATTCTTGCCTGGAGAATCTCATGAACAGAGGAGCCTGGAAGGCTACATACAGTCCATAGGGTTGCAGAGAGTTGGGCACAACTGAAGCAACTTAGTGTGCATAAGCTCTGTACGCCCAAAGCCTAGCACACAGTGAAAGTGAAAGTGTTAGTCCCCCAGTCATGTCCAACTCTTTGTGACCCCATAGACTGTAAGGGGCTCCTCTGTCTGTAGAATTCTCCAGGCAAGAATTCTGGAGTTGCCATTCCTTTCTCCAAAGAGGGTGCTCAAATTCGTAGGTGAACTTGGGTTGAGAATCTGAACAAACGTGAACTCCAAATACATTCTTTCTCCATGTGGTAATGAAATCATGGTAGTGAAATTCAGAAATTCTAGTCCAAGGCACTAAATACTGAATATCTTAAGGTTTTATGTTCTTAAAGAAAACACTAATAAAGTGAGTTGCAGTAAGCCACAAAGAGCTTCCCTGAAGGCTCAGTCAGTAAAGAATCTGCCTGCAATGTGGGAGACCTGGGTTCAATCCTTAGGTTGGGAAGATCCCCTGGAGAAGGGAATGGCTACCCACTCCAGTATCCTGGCCTGGAGTATTCCATGGACTGTGTAGTCCATGGAGTTGCAAAGAGTCAGACACGACAGAGCAACTTTCACCAATAGTAACTAACGTTTGAATGTTTATTATATATGAGGCACTCTTCTGAGAATTGTATGTGTATATAGTAATTAATTTAACATAATTAGAAAACACATGTTTTTGGATTTTTCTCTGCTTTTTTATACAATTTCTTGTGTGTGTGTGTGTGTGCTGGGTCTTCCTTGCGGCGCATGGGCTTCTCATTTTGGTGGCTTCTCTAGTTGAGGAGTGCAGGCTCTAGGCGCACAGGCTTCAGTAATTGCAGCACATGAGCTCAGTAGCTGTGGTACATGGGCTTAGCTGCTCTGCAATATATCGAATCTTCCCAGACCAGAGATTAAACCCATGTCCCAGCATTGGCAGACAGACTTCCATCCACTGTATGTACCACCAGGGAAGTCCCAAAAAAATTAGGTATTATACAATTTTTAAAGGTTACTTTCCATTTACAGTTATTGCAAAATATTTATTTCCCATATTGTACAACACCTCCTTGAGCCTATCTTACACCCAATAGTCTGTACCTCCCACTCTCCCATCCTTATGTTGTCCCTCTTCCACCACTGGTAACCACTATATCTGTGAGTCTGCTTCTTTTTCGTTATATTAACAAGATCACTATATTTTTTTACATTCCACATATAGGTGATATCAGACAGTATTTGTCTTTCTCTTTCTGACTTATTTCAGTTAACATAATGCACTCCAAGTACATTCATGTTACTGCAAATGAAAACTTTGTTCTTTTTTATGACTGAGTAGTATTCCATTGTATATATACACCATGTCTTCTTTATCCATTCATCTGTTAATGGACATTTAGTTTGCTTCCACATCTTGGAAATTGTAAATAATGCTGCTATGAACATTGAGGAGAGAACCTGTATTTTATGCTTATTACTAAAACTATATGGAACTTGATTTTACTTTTTGAGCTTAATCCTGATGTCTTATCTGCATGCATGAATGCTAAGTCACTTCAGTCATGTCCAACTCTTTGCAATCCCATGGACTATCACCCACCAGGCTCCTCTGCCCATGGGATTCTCCAGGCAAAAATATTGGAGTGGGTTTCCATGCCCTCCTCCAAGGGATCTTCCCAACCCAGAAACTGAACCTGCATCTCTTATGTTTCTTGCACTGGCAGGTGGATTCTTTGCCACTAGTGCCACCTGGAAAGCCCATGTCTCCTCTATGACTAAATGAGAAAGAAAGGTGATTAATTTTACCTAAACTTAATTGTGGTGTATATATACACCACAGTTAACATATACACATATATGTGTGTATATATGTGTGTGTGTGTGATATATATAAACATATGCATGATTTGATATATATATCAGATCATCTTAAATTTATATAATGTTATATAGCAATTATATTTCAATAAAATTGGGGACATCAATGAATAAACGGACTAGCAAGGAAAAAATTTTAATGAAGAATAAAAGAAAAAAATTTTGAATGACAGTAGTCAAACATTCCCTAACAATATTTACTCTCAGATTTCATGCCCACAGCCTATCATGACTTTCCATTTTTAAAAATCATCCTTATTTTAAAAACAGAAATTATTCTTTAGACTCCAAACTGTTCTTCTAGAATGACATTTTGATTAACAGTGTAAGGGGCTAAAAGCATGTGAGTTACATTTCTTTCATTGAAAACATGCACTTTAAGATCTAGAAGAACTGTGCTTAAACTGAATTTATATGAGGCAAGTGTTCCCAAACTTTGACCCAAAATATTTCCCTCTCTGTATTGTCTGTCACCATGGAGCTGGGGAAGATTCACTTGATAAGGCAGAATATGAACCTGACAAAATGAAATCCAACCAGGAGGACCGGGCTGGAAGTTTCCATAAAAAATAAAAATGGAAAGCAAACGTATTGGTTGACTCTCTCCATGAAAGTCTTAAATTCTATTGAATTGGTTCAATAATAAGCCCCTTGGCATAACAAAATTTCTTTTTTATGCAAAAAAAAAATGTTCCCAAGCACTTTGAAGTTATTGTCTAGTAATCATTATTAGATACTTAATACTTCCAACCCTAAAAAAATATGTCTTGTTTTCCTCTGAATCATTCAGAGCACAGGAACAAAATGATCTTGTACACAAGACTCAAAAATGAATGGTTATTGAGTTAATGAATATATTAATTCAATTGACCTTTCCCTTTTTTCCAATGACTTTTCTGCATCTACAATAAGTCCTGCAAAGACTTTTCTATGCAGATAAACACCTGCTAAATTAACCCAACCAAAGAGCATCTCAGGCTCTCTTCAAGCCACCTCTAGTCTCAGGCAAGCATCTCAGAACCTCCCTTCTCTAGACCCATCTGGCCCTTGACCCCTCTGGGCCCCAGTTGTTCCTTAGACCACGATATTTATTCCCACCAGAGGAAGACCATCCTGGAAACAGCAATCTCAGTTCATGGCTTCATTTTCAACCTATATTATGATAACACTGCTCTTTCTCTGTTGAATAATCCTAAGACAGTAGAGACAATTTAGGTGGTTGTTTCAGGATGTTGAACAATTCCTATTTACAAAACAGAAATAGAGTCACAGATGTAGAAAACAAACTTATAGTACTATGGAGGAAGTAGGATCAGGAGAATCAATAGAGAGACTGGGATTAATGCATACATACTTCAGTTCAGTCGCTCAGTCGTGTCCCACTCTTTGAGACCCCATGAATTGCAGCACGCCAGGCCTCCCTGTCCATCACCATCTCTCAGAGTTCACTCAGACTCACGTCCATCGAGTCCGTGATGCCATCCAGCCATCTCATCCTCGGTCGTCCCCTTCTCCTCCTGCCCCCAATCCCTCCAGCATCAGAGTCTTTTCCAATGAGTCAACTCTTTGCATGAGGTGGCCAAAGTACTGGAGTTTCAGCTTTAGCATCATTCCTTCCAAAGAAATCTCAGGGTTGATCTCCTTCAGAATGGACTGGTTGGATCTCCTTGCAGTCCAAGGGATTCTCAAGAGTCTTCTCCAACACCACAGTTCAAAAGCAACAATTCTTCGGCGCTCAGCCTTCTTCACAGTCCGACTCTCACATCTATACGTGACTACTGGAAAAACCATAGCCTTGACTAGATGGACTTTAGTTGGCAAAGTAATGTCTCTGCTTTTGAGTATACTATCTAGGTTGGTCATAACTTTTCTTCCAAGGAGTAAACGTCTTTTAATTTCATGGCTGGAGTGATTTTGGAGCCCAAAAAAATAAAGTCTTGACACTGTTTCCACTGTTTCCCCATCTATTTCCCATGAAGTGATGGGACCGGATGCCATGATCTTCATTTTCTGAATGTNTCTGCAGTGATTTTGGAGCCCAAAAAAATAAAGTCTTGACACTGTTTCCACTGTTTCCCCATCTATTTCCCATGAAGTGATGGGACCGGATGCCATGATCTTCATTTTCTGAATGTTGAGCTTTAAGCCAACTTTTTTGCTCTCCTCTTTTGCTTTCATCAAGAGGCTTTTTAGCTCCTCTTCACTTTCTGCCATAAGGGTGGTGTCATCTGCATATTTGAGGTTATTGATATTTCTCCCAGCAATCTTGATTCCAGCTTGTGTTTCTTCCAGTCCAGTGTTTCTCATGATGTACTCTGCATAGAAGTTAAATAAGCTGGATGACAACATACAGCCTTGACATACTCCTTTTCCTATTTGGAACCAGTCTGTTGTTCCATGTGCAGTTCTAACTGTTGCTTCCTGACCTGCATACAGATTTCTGAAGAGACAGGTTGGGTAGTCTGGTATTCCCATCTCTTTCAGAATTTTCCACAGTTTCTTATGATCCACACAGTCAAAGGCTTTGGCATAGTCAATAAAGCACAAATAGATGTTTTTCTGGAACTCTCTTGCTTTTTCCATGATCAAAATAGATAACTAATAAGTACCTACTGTATAGAACAAAGAACTCTACTCAATATTCTGTAATGACCTATCTGGGAAAAGAATCTTAAAAAGAATGAATATGTGCACATGTATAAATGATTCACTTTATTGTACACCTGAAACTAAACACTGAAAATCAACTATACTTTAACGAAGAGTAATTTAAAATAAGTAAAATGAAAAGTTTTATAGCTTTCCCAACTGGTTATAAGTTGCCAAAATCACGAAGAATGTGAGCTGCAGATGAACACTGATATAAATGTTCTTAAAACAGAAGAAAAATATTATGTAATATTACATGCTGTGGAAAGTGAGAGAAGACTCTATAATGAAGAGTAGTCAAAATACCTGTGTTTGCATCTATTGGCTGTGAGTTCAAATTCTAACTATGATTCTTATCAGTAATTTGACTTTGGACACTTGAAGCCTCAATCTCTCACATGTACAAGGAATGTCATAGTGACATTTTAAGGACAGAATGAGATTACATATTGAAAGGGGCTAAAGACACAAAATGGGCATTCAATAAATATTCCTTGGTCTGTGCATGTGTGAGTGCTCAATTGTTCAGTCGTTTCTGACTCTGGGTGCCCACCAGGCTCCTCTGTCCCTGGGATTCTCCAGGCAAGAATACTGGAGTGAGATGCCACTTCCTACTGCAAGGGATCTTCCTGGCCCAGGGATCAAACCCACGTCTCCTACATCAGCAGGCAGATTCTTTACCACTGAGCCACCTGGGGAGCCCATCCATTGGCCTACCCCACACATAATTTAAGATGCAAAGGAAGTGACCATTGAGACTATAAACCCTAAACTCTTATGACATCTCTGGTTGAGTTTGGGGGCATAACTCAAAAAGCAATTTTGTTTTTCACCTCAGTCGTATATTCTCATGACAACTTTAGTCAAGAGTACAGCTGATATACTGAGCCCCTTACTCGGTGATCACAGAAGGATAAGATAGAAGTACAGTTGCTTTTGGGACAGAAATAACCACAACACAGAGAAAGAATTCCTCTATTTTCTAGCAAAGTTCAAGATTGCCACATTGGATTTATGGGAATTTAAGTGTGAGAGACAGTCCCCCTGTGTTCGTCCCCTATTTAAAGTTGCCCTTAGATTGTGCTACTTAAGGATTGGGAGGCCATGACCAATGCACTCTAAGAAACCACAGAAGTTTTCCTTTTAATCATGGAGTTTTGAGGGCTTCCCTGGTGGCTCAGAGAGTAAAGAATCCACCTGCAATGAAGGAGATGCAGGAGACATGGGTTCAATCCCTGGGTTGGGAAGATCCCCTGGAGGAGGGCATAGCAACCCACTCCAGTATTCCTGCTGGAGAATCCCATGGACAGGTTTTCTCCCTGATTTTTGTCTTTATTTTAATAGTATCACTTGATTCATCTGAAGTGCAAAATTACATTTTATCTTTTTAATTGAAATACAGTAATATCTTTTGGGGCTTGCCTATTGGCTCAGTAGTAAAGAACCTACTTGTCAGTGCAGGAGACCTGGTTTTGATCCCTGGGTTGGGAAGATCCCCTGGAGGAGGAAATGGCAACCCACTCCAGTATTCTTGCCTGGAAAATCCCACGGACAGAGGATCCTGGTAGGCTATCATGGGGGTCAAAAAATAGTCGAACATGGCTTAGCTACTAAATGACAACAAAAATTATCTCTTTAGGTGATTTTCAGCTGTTGCAGTCTATTTGATCATTATGCCACAAAATANAGATCCCCTGGAGGAGGAAATGGCAACCCACTCCAGTATTCTTGCCTGGAAAATCCCACGGACAGAGGATCCTGGTAGGCTATCATGGGGGTCAAAAAATAGTCGAACATGGCTTAGCTACTAAATGACAACAAAAATTATCTCTTTAGGTGATTTTCAGCTGTTGCAGTCTATTTGATCATTATGCCACAAAATAATGCCATTCATTCAGTTACAAGGAAAGGATCAAAATAACTTGACTTCATCTGTGCTTCTTGGTGCATGTTTGTTCCTCTGGTCTGTAACATCCACCCCTGGCTGCCTAAAGCCTTTCTCTTCTCCATGTTGAAGACTGCTACCTTGTATGTGTGTGATTTTGCAGGATGATTTATTCCTCTTCAAAGACCAAGAAACACAGGAATATCTTAAACCAGTTATTTTTAATGTTCATTTTTATTATGGTGGAAGCCCATGATGGGACCATGAAGTCTGTAGTACTATCCAATCTCCAGTAGAAAAAAAAAAAATATTCATTATTCACTCATTTATTTAGCGGTACTTTGAATCACAACCAAAATAGGTGAAATATGCAGTACCCATTTTCTCAACACTGAGAAACTAAACGTAATAAGTATGATAACATCTTCACTTCATTATGACATTTTCTATGGAGAAAAGCACAATTACATAAAATCATACCCCCAAGCAATTTTCAAGCACCTAGAAAAATTGAGTTCCTGGGCAAAAAAAATCACTTTGAAGAAATACAAATTTCTGGGCAACAAAAGGTCACCCTAAATATCTTTGGTGCTTCTTTTTATACAGCCTGAAGAGAAAATCATGGAAAAGCAGAGATTTGGCAGCAAAATATTTGTGTTCTGCTGTCTGCAGTAGGAAAGAGAAAGCTGTGTTATTTTTCTCCCTTGGATTAACCTTATAACATATTCTCCAGGCAACTTCTCCAGGCTGGCCTAACACCCACCCTGTGTGTCTTTGATGGAGATCCATTATAAACTTGGGAAAACATCAGCCTCTACAGAAACACACATAGAAAGGAATTCCATCAGCCCATACTACCAAAGGGAGTAAAGTAGATTTTCAAGCTAAACTAAATAACAATTAATGGCAAATAAAAAAGAATATGTGCTCTGAGTAGTGCCAGATCCTTGAACTACCCACACTATACTTTGCTTTTCACAGCCAATCTTCTCCAAAGAGTTAGTTTATAAGGAGTGGCTTATTTCTCAATAGCCTTTTTTTTCCAATTTGTTTGGAAGATAATTGCTTTACGGTGCTCTTTGACAACCTAGAGGGGTGGAGGGGATGGGGGGGAGTGGGAGGGAGGTTCAAGAGTGAGGGGACATGTGTGCCTATGGCTGACTCATGTTGATGTATGACAGAAACCAACTCAATAGTCTTTTATGCCTGTGATAGCTCTACCCTGTGCATGCATGTTTCATCACTCAGTCATGTCTGACTCTTTGCAACCCTATGGGCTGTAGCCTGCCAGGCTCCTCTGTCCATGGGATTCTCCAGGCAAGAATACTGGAGCGGGTTGCCATGCCCTCCTCCAGGGGATCTTCCGGACCCAGGGATCGAACCCGCATCTCTTATGTCTCCTGCAGTAGCAGGTGGATTCTTTAACACTAGCACCACCTGGGAAGCCCGACTACAGATTCCTCATTTTATAGATACCAATCACCTCCTATATAGAAAGGAAGCTTCTTTCCTTCCATTTCTCCATTCTGACCTTCTCTTCTCTCTGGAGAAATCTATGCTTGCTCAGCTCCTGGGCATTCTGCCATCCTGATTTTACTTCTTGGACTGCTCCTGCTCCTTCGGCCTCTCCTTCTCCAACCCCCAAGAAGTAGCTGGTCCCGGAAGGACTGCCCTTTGCCCTCTTCTCTATTCCCACTTATCCTTGGCTATTTCAGCCACGCTCAGGGTTTCGAGTCCATGTATTCATGTGCATGGCTTCCAACTCTGTCTCTAGCTCCAACTTCTCTCAAAAGTTCTCATACTTATTTTCCAAATACTTTCTGGATATCATGTCAACAGCTCCAACTCAAAATGCACAACACGATAGAGCCTTTCCAGGATTTACTGCCCATTTTTATTATTTGCTCTTCCACAGTCTCAACTACGCAGATTCAAAACATTAGAGTCATCTTTCATTCCCACCCTCCCCTTCCATCTCTAATATTCAAGGAGCTGTGAAATCTCATCAATTTCAACTCCTCTTTATTTCTAGCTTCTATTGGGTTGGCCAAAACATTCAAATGGGAAAACACACACAAACATTTTAGTCAACCCGATACGTCTCCATTTCACCTGCCATTGCCCCAATCCAGGCACTTCTCACCTATCATGAGGAATTCTTCTTTACCTGCTCCCTCTGTCTTCTTTGATCTTACAGCGTGGGAAAGATTCTAAACACCAGGCTGACAGAGACCAGGTTTTTTCACACAGCCACTGGCTAGCACACACAATCGTAAATAATAAACTGCTCTTTATGTAAGCATGGCTCTGTTCATGTCATCTTTTCCTTTTTTTAACATTTTTCTTTACTCTTTAGTATTTTCTTGATTAAAGAAATACTTTGAGGGATAAATAATGACCATGTTGATGGAAAGAGGTTTCAGAGAGGGCCTGAGATATAAGGTAAAGGATAGACATTCTACTGTTGTTTCTGACACCTGTGAAATGTAAGTTAGGGGACAGATTTACAAGGAAAGATGATGAGTTTGAGTTTTGATGACAGGAATTTGGAGTAATTATGGAACATCTGGTGAATCGAGCCATAGTCACAGATGTCCACGAGAGGAGTCTAGGCTAGAGCTGAAGGACTGGGACCAGGACTTAAATCAGAAAGACAGTGGAGCAGGCTGTTTGTGACATCAACTCTGCAACCAGGTTGCTGGGCTCAAATTCCAGTTCCGCTGCTAACTATGAGAACTTGTTTAATGCTCTTAATCTCTCTATGCCTCACTTTCCTCATCTTTAGAATAGGTTTAAAAATTCCTCTGTCTTAACTTATCACAAGAATTAAATATCCTGAGAACAATGTCTGGTGCTTAGTGCAAGACAGGTGATTATTTACATATTTTGATTTCACTAATAATTTACATATTAGTTGAAAATTTGAGGGTGAACGGGATCCCCAAGGAGAATATGTATGATATAAAGAAAAGAAAATGATAAGAGAGAGTCCTGAGGAATTCCAGTCCAAACTCAGTACTACCTACAAAAATAATAATATATGATTCCAGCTTTCACAAGGTGTATAATCCTATGGGAAAGAGTTTCACTTCCGCTATAATTGAGGCATGAGGATAGTGTAACGGAAATATCAAAAGGAAGAAATTTTGAAAAAGAAACAAAAATCGCTCTACCCAAGCACGACGTTCCATTCTTTGGGAGAAGTTCTAAGTGAAAAAAGGGAGATTGAAATGAGAGAGAGATCGTTCTTTGAATATTAGGGCTAAGAACATTAAAATAATGATCAGTGACATGTCTATTGGTTTCTGCATCCTTTGAAACACCAATCTAGAGTTGAACCTTCAGCATTTTTCTTCAAGGATCATTGCCCGGAACCTAGGGACATCAGTCCTGGGAGCACTCTGCACTGGGCGCCTGGCCGTGACCTGCTCTGGCACTAGAGCTAAGCCCAAGCAGGCAAAAAATAAAACCGAAAGCCGAAATCCAGTAAACTGTGCACAGGACAATTGCATTCAACCCCATTTGAATATTTCCCTCCCCCTATTTATAGCTTCTTGCCTTTTATTAAAGTTTCCAGTAATGTCACATTGCATTGCTTTGGGGGAATGTGTTTACTTCTGCCTGCTTAAATCCGTCCTTCCAAAAGGGCAGTCAATGCCAGGGTTTGACCAGGAAAAAAGAAACTACTTCCCAGCAGAGTTTGTGAAGCCAGTAAATAGACTAAGTGCTGCTCAGAGAAGCTCAAGGTGAGGAGCTCAAAGGAGAAGACCCTCTCTAGCTATTTTGATTTCACTAAGCTAGGGCAGAGACCTCCATGGCATACCTACCATGAGGATTAGAACCAACTAGCATCAGTAGACCTGGCTTATAACCCCAGTTCTGCTCCTATCTTCCCCTGGGACTCTGAACACAAAACTTAACTGCTGTGAGCCTTAACTTTCCCGTCATTAACCAGAGGGGTTGGATTAGATAACCTAGAAGGTGATTTCCAACATTCTGTCTGTGTAATATGGTCAAACTCTGTATTAAATATGATGGGCAAGATTATGCTGCAGTAGCAAGAAACCCCAATGTCTCAATATTTAGCAAAACTTAGATTACTATCGCTTCATGTAAAACCACCTGCAGGTTTGGGCAACTCTCCAGAACAATTGCCTTCTATGCAATAATTCATTCTTACATGTTGATACAGGCTTTACCTGTTATTGGTACCATCTGAAACATACAGTCTCATTGACAACATGCAGGTAAAGAGGGCAACTAGAGAATCATGCGTGGGCTTTTCACTGACTCAGCTCACATGTGACATACATCACTTCCATTCAGTTTACATCAAGCAGAATGAGTCCTATGCCTGCCTGACCCCTGGTGGTAGGGGAGGAGGGGCAAGAAAGGGAGCTGAGAATTGGAAATTTCCATGTTCTCAGAAGGGGAGAACTCGATATTGATGAATGCTATGAATGGCAGCCCACTCCAGTGCTCTTGCCTGGAGAATCCCAGGGACGGGGGAGCCTGGTGGGCTGCCATCTACAGGGTCGCACAGAGTCAGACACGACTGAAGCGACTTAGCAGCAGCAGCAGCAGCATGACGTCTACACACGGCTGCCTATCCAAGATCAACAAATCAGTGTCTCTGTAAAAAAACTCTATTTTCCAAACTGCTTCCTAAGCTGTTCTGACAATGCTCTGAAGTCAGGAGGGAAGATATCATTATCTCCATTTTACCAATGAGGAAGCATGCCCAGAAGGCTGAGCAACATATGTAATGCTACAGAGTTGCCTAATGCCTGGGATGGACCTAGATTCTGAGTCTCTCTGCTTCTTGCTGATTTCAAGAACGTCAGATTGTATATCCAAGACCAGCACTGGAACCCTGATCATTCATTACATTGACCTGCAACTTCTTGAACCCCGAGTTTCATACCTACATTAACAGTATCAGAGACCTCATCCAGAGTTTCCTTGGGATGATTAAGTAAGACCATCAAAGGAAAAGCACCTATTACAGAGTAAAGCAAATACTAGGTAAACAATATATTTTGTCCTTTTAATAACACCATTATGCCCTAAAACTATTCAAAGATACAAGCTATGTATTCTGATATCCAAAAGACCCTGCACACAAAAATCCTCAACTAATGTTATAGATTAACCAGAAGCAGAGATGTGGTTTTTTTATTTTATTTTGTTGGAGTATAGTTGCTTTGTAAAGTTATATTGTTTTCTGCCGTACAGCAAAGCAAATCAGCTATCAGTTCAGTTCAGTCACTCAGTCGTGTCTGACTCTTCGCAACCCCATGAATTGCAACATGCCCGGCCTCCCTGTCCATCACCAACTCCCCTTTTGGGGGGATTTCCTTCCCGTTTAGGTCACGATAGAGCACTGAATAAATTTCCCTGTGCTATACAGTCAGTTCTCTTGGTTATTTATTTAACGCAAATAGTGCATATATGCCATCCCGATCTTCCCACTCTTCCCACCCTCCTTCCCCCTTGGTGTCTACATGGTTGTTCTCTGTGTCGAATAGAGAGCAGACATATGCTTTGCAAATAGGTTCATTTGTACCACCTTTCTAGATTCCACGTATATGCATTAATATACAATATTTGCGTTTCTCTTTTGACTTGCTTCACTCTGTATGACAGTCTCTAACTCCATCTGCATCTCTGCAATGGCACAATTTCATTCCTTTTTATGACTAAGTAATATTCCATTGCAAATTCATCTACATGGAGACTATGGACTCTCTGGGGGTTGAGTGGGTGTTACTAATACATTTTCCCAAGCACTTAGTGAAGTACCTAGAAGAAAGTAGAGGCTTAAAGCATAGGATTGTAACAACCGGGTGAAGTATATGCTTGGCACATCGTAAAAGCTTATTATGGGTTGTGGTTACTGGATTTTTTCTGCTGTTGTTCTTTTTGTGTAATGGAAAGAAGTGAAGGGGGTAACAGGATGGGAGGTTAGGAGAAGAGATGTTATGGACTGAATATTTATGTCCCCTCAACAGCCATAGGGCCATCTTGTGGCTCAGCCAGTAAAGAATCCACCTGCAATGCAGAAGACCCTGGTTCAATTCCTGGGTTGGGAAGATCCCCTGGAAAAGGGAAAGGCTACCCACTCCAGTATTCTGGCCTGGAGAATTCCAGGGACTGTATAGTCCATGGGGTTGCAAAGAGTCAGACATGACTGAGCGACTTTCACTTCCAACGGTT
Organism: Oreotragus oreotragus; assembly: GCA_006410675.1. NCBI lineage: Eukaryota > Metazoa > Chordata > Mammalia > Artiodactyla > Bovidae > Oreotragus > Oreotragus oreotragus. The sequence continues at coordinate 493,724 of SJYX01024806.1, forward strand.
ATATGTTGAATCTGATCCCCAGTGTGATAGAATTTGGAGATGGGGGCTTTGAAAGTCACTAGGCCATGAGGGTAGAGCACTCATGAATGAGATTAGCACTCTTAGAAGGGGCCACGGAGCTAGCTGGCTCTCCTTCAGCCACATGAGGACACAGTGAGAAGTGAGCCACCTAAAAACGGAAGGGGCTCCTCACCAGAGTGCATCCATGCTGTCACCCCCAGAACTGTGAGAAGTGAATTTCTACTGTCTCTCAGCCACCCAGAATATGATGCTTTATTATAACAGCTGGAATTGACTAAGAAAAGAGAGATGATGTTATTCACCATCTCGGAACAGGGAGCGAAAAACCATTAAGGACGGAAAAACAGTAAGTATAGGTATTGATGTGATATTGTGTAATATTAATTGTATATTGACCTTTAAAGATTTTACAAAGATTCTTTGATAATATTTCTTAGCAAAAAAAAAAATCAATGTAAGAATATATTACTTACATTGTAAATAATCAATCTTGCCCCATATCGAATGGAGCACAGGAAGTACAAGGAGAAGAAAGATGGGGTTGTATGGGGTGTTGTGTGTATGTGTGCGTGTGTGTGTGTATGTGTGCATGTGTGCGTGTGTGTGTGTGTGTGTATGTGTATGTGTGTGTGTGTGTGTTCTCCACATGTGTTCTCCCTGGGCCCTCTCCTCCAAGCTATGAACATAGGCTGCTGTGGGCTCAAAGCTTGGTCATCTGAATTAAGAGCCAAATCCCAGCTTCCTAAAGCCTCCGTAATGATTCAGTGCCGTGGGGCCATGGGCTCCTTCAAACAAGTGACCTTGGCTGGTTATCTCCATGGTAACAGCTCACATCCCAAACTGTTCCTTCCTGTGGGAGGAAACATTTCAGAAACGGAGAAAGGCAGAATTGAACAGCGGTTTTCCTCTCTTATGACCCTTCTCCTTTGGCAAAATGTGTCCTTTCCCTGAACGTTGCCGTCTCCTGAGGAAACCGTGCACAGGGGAGGCGTTTTCAGCGACTTTATGTGCAGACGTATGCCCAGGATATATTTTAAAAGGTAAAAGCCTGGAGCTGCTTTTTTTTTTTTTCTCTTTTTTTGGTTTCTTGTAAGTTTCATGCCACGTTCAGTTTGTTCACTAGGATCTTCACCATTCTTTTCAGTAGCAGCTCCCTAAAGAGGAAGGCCTGCGTGCCCTCACATTGAAATACAGAGCCTCCAGGTCAGAGAGGATGGATACCTTTCCCAGAGCAACAGGGCAGCCTCTTCGGAACCCCTGCTTCCACCCTGCATCCTGTGGTCCAGCCCATGCCTGAGCCACCATCCCGGTCAATCAGCTGCTGTGCCTCCCTCCGACCTTAGACTCCACCTCCTGCTCCACGACCCATGATCCTGCTTATGATTTCCTCCAACAAGGTGCCTAGATTCTGGAAGAGACGATTCAGCAAATGTATGCTCTAAACCTAGGGTATTCATTGCATAGTAAGCTCCGTGTTCTGTCCATTCCACAATGTCTAGGGTCAGAGCAGGATTTTACAGGATGATAAATGACCCTTCTTCAGCTGAGCCCCGAAAATGCATGCCTGACCACAAAACCCTCCAATTGCAGTTCTGAAATGTACCATGGGATCGACTTTCCAACCAGAATCACAGGCCAAGAGCACTCACGCCTTGGCCTAGCTTCAGCCTTTCCCGGTAGTTTTGATCCTGTGATTCTGCCCATAGAAGAAATCTTTTTTTCTCTGCAGCATCCCTGTCTGACTTTGACGTACAAAGGTGTAATTAGAACAGCATGGAACAAGCAAGACGATCCATTTACCTCATCCCTAACATTTAAGTGCTTTAAAATATGGTTCTAATATTCTAGGTGCATGGGGCCAAATTCCCTTCTCAGTTTCTCACATGCATGAGTAAATCCACACAGACTAAACCCCCTGGGTCCTAGGTTCTGCTTAGAAGTTTTTTGTTGTTTTGTTTTTTTTTTAAGAAAACAAATATTCCATTAAAACGACACAGTGTACTCCACATATTTTTAGGACAATTAGAGTTTAGAATTCCCTCTTCTTCCGCCCACGGTAAAAGCTTCTTTCCTTAACTGTTTCCTCCCCAAGAATGACATTAAGCAGGAATCCACTAAAGGGCTTTCTTGTCTTTTAAAATAATCTTCTCATCTTACATTTTCAAAGTACCCACAGGTGGACTGAGGATCCAGGCTCCCCTGTACCTTGCCCAGATATATCCTTAGGGAGACAGTTATGTGTGAACCTAAGGGAAGCATTTTTGCCTGGAGAATCCCAGGGATGGGGGAGCCTGGTGGGCTGCCGTCTATGGGGTCACACAGAGTCGGACACGACTGAAGTGACTTAGCAGCAGCAGCAGCAAGGGAAGCATTTACTTCAAACAGAAAAGTCAAACACCTTGCACAAAACAGAGAAACAGAAAAGTCAGGCCATTCTCTACCATCTGCATAATTTAAGACAGGTCACTGGTTTGGGTAATTTTTCTTTAGCGTTTCTGCTTATGTAAATACAAATTTAAGGGAGATAGGCTGGCTGTGCTCAACCTGGACCAGAGCTAAAGCAAGACCCCCAGGGGAGGAAAGTAGACAATCAGTCTTCATGGAGGGCAGGGGGGTGGTACTGGGAGAGGAAGGAGGACCAACCCCAACTCATGGCCTGTGTGCTTGGCTATGTTCTTAAGTTTGTGCCTATATAAAAATCTCCCTCCCCATTATGTATGTGTCCATATGAATATACATCTATATACAGCAGCTCCCTGCCCATTTGTCTGTGCTGGTGCGGCCATGTGTGGATATTTGTCCAGCCAGCGTGTAAATCAAAAGTTTTCTTGCAACCAGGTTTGGAGCAACATCTTCGCAACAGTCACTATGTCATTCCGTGTTCAAGTTCCAAGGCCCCATGACCACTAAATTTAAAAACTGAAGTGGATGTAAGACCCACATGCAGCCTGCTTCTTATTCACTGCAAAGCATGGAAAAGCTTTCCTTCAAAGGAAGGAAGACCCCAGTCCTGCTCATTCTATGATTTAGGCAGAAATAAGATATGCTTTCATGTGAGTCTGACTTGAAAGATGACCCGGATTCAGAGATGGCTTGGAAAAATGCATCTGGGATGTCTTAGAAACTAGGGGTTGTATTAAAGAATCAAAGAGAGAACTCATAACTTCCATAGGGAAAATGTGGTTTTTTTATTTAAATTAAAAAAAATATCGTGAAAATTACAAACTGTTAAATACAGAAGACAATTTTATACAACTTAATAGAATAAGAAGGAAGTATATACATCACTTTTTAATAGGCGCAGATAGACTTGCACCAAACTTCAGGATTAAGCAATGGAAAATGTGACAACGCACATGTCCGTCGCAGTAAAGTTTCAGAATTCAAGTGATTCCAGGCAAGGGGCCAAACTCAACTTGGCTTCTTTCACCTTAGACAGCCCCCTTTGGAGTAAATCCACACTCTGAATTTTAAAGTGAACGGAGGGTCCTTTTTCCTCCCTAAACATAAATTTCCTCTAGCACTATGTTAAGGCGAACTGATAAGCCAGTCCCTACACTGTTAACCCTTCCATGGGAACAGTAGTTACTGCTGACTCCAGTCCAGGGAGATTGTGTTTGTTTTAAAAAAAAAAAGTTTTATGTTTTTACTAGAATTAAATTTGACCTTTTGGTGTGTTTCTCTTCCTCCTTGTCTTCGAAGGCTCAAAGAGTCTGCTGCAAAGTGACTAACCACAGAAATACAGGGAGACATTAGCACGCATTCCTGAGTCTTTTCTCTTAGATGTCTCATCCCCTGAACCGGAGTGTTAACAGTCCACCACCCAGACAACTCGGCAGAGTAAAATATGGGATCTGCCTCTTGGACTCACTGCTGGGAAAGTGACAGCAGGGGATGGTGGGTGAGCCGCCCTGGATCTCCCAGGTACACGTGTTTCAGTCTCCAACTGCTCCTTTAAGTAAGCAGATCCTTTCGCAGACTACTGGCCAGCGAGGAAATATTCTGTCCAAGCTTCCTCACATCAGGCCATGTAGGATTCATCACAGAGTCTTAAAATCTAAAGACATCCTCCCAGCCCCCTGGGGATCTAGATGACCAGGAGTCTCAGGAAGGCAGTAAGCCTGTGGATGACATGCGCAGGACCACACAACATATCAGAGTCTGGGCTTGGGATTCACAAACAGAGGACCCCCAACTCTGCACAATCTCGCCAGAGTATGCCCTTTTAAGTCTCAGCTACGTGACCAAATGCCATGTCGTGGAGGCCCACAGTATATCTTTTCCCAGCTCAGAAAACTGGGCTGGGAATCAAAAGCAGCAGCAGAGCTAACAGTTTGGCTTGGTTCAACCCCACCATCACCCCTTCTGGAAAGATCAGGAATATTCCCTGCACAGCCATTCGGAGTGCAGGTTAGATTCTGGGGAAACCCTTCCAAAAAAAAAAAAAAAATGACACGCCAGCACATGATGCTGGATGGTCCCAAATCAGAGTTCAAGGTCACAGGTTAGACAAAGGGTCAAGTAGCAGATTATTCTTATCATCTCAGCTCATGTTGACCGGTTTAAAAGTCGCCTGGTTTTCTCCTTACAGTAGGCAAATAGACCAGGTAGAGATCTCCAGCTTTCCCTCCAACAAATATCCCCCTGCTCTATCCAGAAAGACCCCCTAAAGAAGCTCTGTAACCTGCGGTGAACTAATGTCACAGGTTCACATTAAAGGCTCTTACAGCGAATCAGATCTAGAAGAACAAAGCCCTGGGCAAATTAGCAAACCGAAACTAGTCCTTTGGGACGCCCTAAGCCTTCGGCAGCCCTGGGAGTAGGCAGATGCTGCAGGAGTTACCCGGGGCATCCCCTGAGAGTACAATCGCAAGGACATCCCACCTGCCAAGTTCCGCACGGAACCCCGCCCGCCAGGACCCAATGAAAGGTACACAGCGCGCGTCTTCAGGCCTGTTTCAGCTGCAGGTCTACACCACAGGCGTGCGGCGGACTCCAGGCTGCGGCTGGCCCTGCCTGAGCCTTGACCCCCACCACCACCACCACCCCACCCCACCCCCCATTCAGGGGCCTGCCGCGGGTCCCTTGGAAGTGGCAGTTGCCCTGCAAAAGTGAAACCCGACGCGGACAGTGTCCTTCCTCGCTCTAAGGGTGCTGGTTCATAGGGTCACCTCCAGAGGGTCCTAGGGGTGCTAGGAATTCTGATGGATGTTCTCCGAGGACCCTTCGCTGCTTTCATTGAGGGGGGTCTCAGAAGTCTCCCCCAGCTCATCGTCTGCCCCCTCCTCCTGGATGGTGAGGTGCACATCGGGCGAGGAGGACTCAGAGCTCACGCTGTCGCCCTCCATGGAGCAGAGGGTGCAGGACAGGGCAGGAGCCACGCTCTCCTGCAACACATTCAGCATCGTGGGCGCCTGCACCGACCTCAGGCCGGACAGCGTGGCCAGCGGCTTCATGGCCTCCCCCCAGAGCCGCTCCTCGTCCCTGTACAGCAGCAGGAGGCTGGCTTTCTTCTCCCGCCTCTTGGATTTCATGTAGCCCAGCGTGATCCCAATCAAGAAAATGCCGTAGAAGGACATGACCACCAGAACGTAAAAGTATTCGTTGCCGTGGCTGCTGCCAGACACGGGGGACTCGAGGGGGGCGCTGGGGGCTGCGGTGCCAGCGTCAGTGCTGTTCAGAGGCTCCATCTTCAGCATTGAAGCTCAGCTCACACCGCCAGGAGCTGGGGAGAAAGCTGCAGGTTAGGATTCTCCCACCCGACCGCAGTTACAGGAAAGAGGGCAGCACCAGGCTTGTGGAACTACAGAATCAGAAAGGTTTACAGCTGCTTCCTGGAGAAGTAACCCTAAGTCCCTCCTAGCGATTAACAGGGGTTAGCTATGACGGGCTGGGGTGCGCGGGGAAGCAGGCACCGGGAGGTGGGAGGAAATGAAAAGACTTTCATTTTTTTACATGTCCATCAAATTTTCATTTCATAAAGTGAACATGTGAAAAGCTTTGCTTCAGTCATTTTAAAATTAAAAAAAAAAAATTCCCTTTAAGACAGGGGTGCAGAGAGAAAAGAAATAAGGTCTGAATCTTTGGGAAACTTTTTGAGCTGATGGAGCAGAAAAAAAGAAAGTTTACATTTCGCTGCCAAGCATCAACCTATTTTTAATTCAAGACAAAACTTTCTTTGAAAAAAGAAAAGAAAGAGAAAACTGCATCTACAAATTGCCGGGAGTAGCCTTTCATGTGTTTCTAAAACAAAGTGGCAGTGCTGACTTACCAAAAGCTGGCGAATTTGTCCCAAGTCCTGAATTCCTATGGTCAAGTCCGAAAGCCTTTTTCTTCCTGCGTGTGGGGCTCCGCGCTCTGACAATTCTGCCGCTGCTCTTGGGATATATAGTCAAGAAATGCATCGTCACGTGTTCTGGGAGGAAAATTTACAACAGAGGTTGGTCGTGGCAGAGTGAACTCACAGCACAGCAGTTCAACTCACTGAACTTTGCAGCTGTGAAAAGAAAAAGACTGGGAAGTGGGAAGAGCGTCCCACCCCCCAGCACCCAGCCAAAGTTTTCAGGTGGCCATGAAAAAGGAGGAAAGAATGTGCCCAGTTGGAACTGTTCCCCCCAGATTCATTCTCATTGAAAATTATTTCATTCTTCATCTCCCTCTGGGGAAATAACCGTGATGTCTATACAGGTTTTCAAAGACAGAAAGTCAAATACCCTAATTTAGATAAAAGGCAGTTAGAGGCAAGTGCAGGATTTACTATCAAGGAACCAGGGCTTAAGTTTCAGCTCTTTCACTGACTATGCAAATGTAATAAATCCTCCCCAAGCCTTTCCGCTCCTCAGATTCCCGAACTGTAAAATTGTTGGACGTTGGGGGCTTCAGTAGGTAAAATTATATGAACTGTGTGAGTTTTTGAGTCCCTGTCAGCGTGATCACTCTAAGACTTAAGGCTAGCGAGTGTGGGTTTGCACTTTAAAAACACTGACAGGTTCTGTCTTCTGCATCATAATCTCATAACACTCATAAATCTATTTTTTAACAATAATGAATATATAGCTTCCAGATGCTTTTCAACAGTCTATGTGAAGTGGAAACAGTTTACAGAGCAAGATGCTTACTGTGGACAAATTTTTCTCCAGTTCTAGGGCACATAACTGCTCCTCCAGAGCATCAGAGACCATTCACACATCACTTTGCTGTCAAGGGAGGAGCAGGTCAGGGGAGGAGCAGGAATTCTTCTGATGAGCAACTGAGCACAAGTTCAAGCTTTTGAAACCTAGCAGCCCCTGGGTTAAAATGGTCACAGAGATCAAAACTGCCAAAGGGATTGAAGACTTCGGCATCTGTCTGTCCTCTCTCCAGGATGCTAACTTATTCTAAGAGGCTCTCATCCTAAACTGAAATAAACCTAAAGGGATTCTCTGCACCCACCCCCATCCATTGTTCTGCAGCCTGTGAATTGCAGCCAGACTATTGTGGGACATCAACTCTAGAGAAAACATTTCTTGTGGTCTTGCTGTTGTTAAATTGAAGCTGAAGGGAAACATGGCACCTTCCCTCTGCTCCAGTGGGAAGCTGGAGAGATATATAGAGAGATATATCCCAGGCACTGGGACTTTCACTGCTGCCACTGGTTTAATGCCTGGCTCTGATTCTATCTGGACACCTGTGGAAAGAGCAGAATGCTGAGCACATGCTCTGTTTTCCCCACTGGTCTACTCACCCTGTGGTTTGATCTGTGCTCACCCATAAATCTTCAGCTGACTCTCAAGTATCAACAGGCTGACCATTCCAACTCCAAGATCTTCCATACACAGGAACTTGGCTCACATCCATAAGGACATCCTCACAGTTACATCTACTTCAAAAGCTCCACAGCTTCCTTGGCCAAGGCAGACATGGCCTCCTCAACCTGTACTTGTCATAAGTACCTGAAGGCTTTCTCCTTCAACTATGCTTACAGTGGTTTGCCAGGGACACAAGAACAAGAGAGACCCATAAGAGTGTTGCCTGTCGATTGTTGATGCCAGTAGTGATGCTTATGTACCTTCAGATGTATGAGATAAGTAATCACCCAGAGGTGGCCAAACACTGCAAACTGGAAGCTTAAAGACACAGAGAGGCAATTGGGGAGAGGGTTACCGGATTTACACAGCAAGGAAGTACGAGGTCTGGTGCCAGCAAGCCAAACAGAGACTGCAGTTTCAAACAAGACAAATCTTCAAAATCAAGCCAACAGTCCCAAAACGGTAAAACCAAGAAAAGACGTGGATGAATTTAGAATGACGTCCGAAGGATAAAGCAATTCAGAGACACAGGAAGAACAAAATCCATTGCAGGTGTCAGGAAGGAACAACCCAGATAAATTTCTCCCGGAGGCCTTCTTGGTGGCCCTGCTTCTTCTGGAACCCTAGGATGACTCCTGCATATGTTTCTCCTACAGTTAGATGATGCAAGCACAGCCTTTAGTGCCATATGCTCAGTCTATGCTTTTTGTTGTCATTGTTGAGAGGGTTCCCAACAGCTTCAGGTTGCTTCCTAATGGACACATGCTTGTCTCTGTATTTTTCATCATTGCTCTCTTCTCTCCCACCAAGAATGGAATTTAGATGAAGCGCTTGCAACCTCATAACACAAGTTTCAGTCTTCTCTCCAGCCCTCACTCATAACAATATTATGAGAATGATGGCTGTGAATAATGACATAAACAGTAAGGGAGGAAGGGCAAGCATATAGAAAGTGCACTCTATCAGGGAGAGGATGGGCAGGACACAAGAATTATTGATTACATCTACTTTATACCACAGTATCAAGAAGACAGCAATATTAAATAAACAAATCCATTTTGCAAATATCTTCTCCTAGTCTGTGGCTTCCCATTTTCTTAACAGCATTTTTTTTTTTGAATAGCAAACATTTCTTAACATGGATGAGTCCAACTTATAAGATTTGTGCTTTCTGTTTTCTAAAAAAAAAAATTGGTATAACCCAAGGTCACAAAAATTTTCTCCTGTTTTTCTCCTCAAAGTTTAAAGTTTTAGCTCTTACATTTAGGATTATGATCCATTTCAAGTTATTTTTTAGATGTGATGCAAGGTATGAATCCAAGTTTATTTTCTTTTTTCTTTATATGGATGCCCAATTGCTCCAGCACCACTGGTTGAAAACACCACCCTTTTCCCATTGAATTATATTGGGACTTTTGTCAAAAATTAATTAACCATTTAGTTGGTCTACTTCTGAGTTCTTTAGTCTGTTCTTTGGATCTATCCTTGCATCAGTGCTGTACTCCTTTGATAAATCCATTTTGAACTGGGGTTTTTCATGAGTCTAAGATACGCTGCAGCCCATTCCTAGGTGAGTGTCTGTTGTGAACCAGGCATTGGGAGAGACTTTACTTACTTCAACCCTGTGTAGTAAGTGTCACTATAACTGTTTCATAAATAAGGAAACTGAAGGTCAGAGACACTAAGTAAATTGCTCAAGACCACCTCATTAGTAGTAGAGTCAGGGGGCTTCCCTGGAGGCTCAGTGGTAAAGAATCTGCCTGCCAAGGTAGGAGACAAGGGTTCAACCCCTGGTCCAGGAAGATCCCACATGTTGTGGAGCAACAAGGCCCATGCACCACAACTGCTGTGCCCGGGATCTAGAGCCCTTGGGCAACAGCTACGGAAGTCCATGCACGGTAGAGCCCGTCTCTGCACCAGAAGCCGCAGCAATGGGAGGGCTTCATACCCTAAGTAGACAGTAGCCTCCACTTTCCACAACCAGAGAAAAGCCTGTGCAGCAATGAAGACCCATCACAGCCAAAACAAATAAATTACATATATATATATATTAAAGTATTAGAATCAGGACTTGAACCCAGATCTCCGCAACCATAGAACCCATTCTCTGTCTACTCTTGTTTGCTTCACTCAATGGGAACCGAGAGAAGAACTGAGAAAGAGTGGAAAGTCAAAGATATTTTTTCAACTCCTTTTGAGTCTTCATAAAACTTTTTAAAAAGTGAATGCCTCAGATTCAGTGCAATCCCTATCAAATTACCAATGGCATTTTTCACAGAACTAGAACAAAAAATTTCACAATTCATGTGGAAATACAAAGGAGTCTGATTAGCCAAAGCAATCTTGAGAAAGAAGAATGGAGCTGGAAGAATCAATCTTCCTAACTTCNCAGTGCAATCCCTATCAAATTACCAATGGCATTTTTCACAGAACTAGAACAAAAAATTTCACAATTCATGTGGAAATACAAAGGAGTCTGATTAGCCAAAGCAATCTTGAGAAAGAAGAATGGAGCTGGAAGAATCAATCTTCCTAACTTCAGACTATTCTATAAAGCTACAGTCATAAAGACAGTATTCTACTGGCACAAAAACAGAAATATAGACCAATGGAACAAGATAGAAAGCCCAGCAATAAACCCATGCACCTACGGACAACTTACTTTTGACAAAGAAGGCAAAATATACGGTGAGGAAAAAGCAGTTTCTTCAACAAGTGGCTCTGGGAGAACTGGACAGCTACTCGTAAAAGAATAAAGTTAGAACAGTTTCTAACACCATACACAAAGATAAACCTAAATTGGATTAAAGACCTAAATGTAAGACCAGGAACTATGAAACTCTGAGATGAAAACATGGGCAGAACACTGTATGATATAAATCACAGCAAGATCCTCTATGACCTACCTCCCAGAGTAATGGAAATAAAAACAAAAATAACCAAATGGGACCTAATTAAACTTAAAAGCTTTTGCACAGCAAAGGAAGTTATAAACAAGGTGAAAAGACAACACTTAGAATGAGAGAAATAACAGCAAATGAAACAACTGACAAAGGATTAATTTCCAAAATATACAAGCAGTTCATAAGCTCAATACTAGGAAAACAAACAACCCAATCAAAAAGTGGGCAAAGACCTAATCAGACATTTCTCCAAAGAAGACATACAGATGGCTAATAAACACATTAAAAGATGTTTGACATCACTCGTTACTAGAGACATACAAATCAAAACTATAATGAAATATCACCTCTCACTGGTCAGAATGGCCACCATCAAAAAATCCACAAATAGTAGATGCTGGAGAGGGTGTGGAGAAAAGTGAAGCTTCTTGCACTGTTGGTGGGAATGTAAATTGATACAACCATTATGGAATACAGTATGGAGATTACTTTAAAAAACTAGGAATAAAACTATCATATGGCCCAGGAATCCTACTACTAGGCCTATACCCTGAGGAAACCATAACTGATAAAGACACATGTACCCCAACGTTCATTGCAGCACTATCTACAATAGCTAGGACATGGAAGCAACCTAGATGTTCATTGACAAATGAATGGATAAAGAAGCTGTGATACATATATACAATGGAATATTACTCAGCCATGAAAAGGAATGCATTTGAGTCCGTTATAATGAGGTGGATGAACCTAGAGTCTGTTATATAGAATGAAGTAAGTCAGAAAGAGAAAAACAAATATCATATATTAGCACATATATATGGAATCCAGAAAGATGGTACCGATGAACTTATTTGCAGGGCAGCAGTGGAGACATGGACATAGAGAACAGACTCATGGGCACAAGCATTGGGGGAAGAAGAGGCTGGGATGAATGAAGAGAGTAGCATGGAAACACAGACACTATCATATGTAAAGTAGATAGCCAATGGGAATTTGCCATATGACTCAGGGAACTCAAACTGGGGCTCCTGTAACAACCTAGATGGGTGGAAGGGGTGGGAGGTGAGAGGGAGGATCAAGAGGAAAGGGCCATATGTATACCTATGAATGATCCATGTTGATGTATGGCAGAAGCCAACACAATATTATAAAGCAATTATCCTTCAATTAGAAACATTTTTTAAGTGAATTCCTAGATGGCTAGATACTCAAAATTAAACACAAACATGCAATGATAAAATGTTTCCTCCAGTTCTGTGAGGCTACACTAACCTTGGCATGTTCTGGAAGTTATCATTGAGTTAACAATACCTTTATCCTATATCCATATTTTCCATAGTGAAATAATTTCCCTTTTGTTTATATATACTGTAACTTCTAGTCTTGTTTTGATTTTTTTTTCCCCCAACTCCATCCTCACACACAACTTTCTCCAGAGCTCTGAGTTTTTAAATTTCCTGGTAACGTCATTTTCATCGGATGACCCAGGGGTCCCTGACCACACATCTCTGAAATCATGTTAGCAGCTTCTGTGACTAAACAAACTCCGTGCTGGGATAATAGCCCAGCGGTGGATCTCATCAGATTAAACGTAAGTCTGGAGTCCAGAGATCTGACCCAGTTCAGCCCCACCCGTGCTACGTGACTGGCTCAGTTGCATAATATCTCTGTGTTTCAGTTTTAGCCCCCTTAGGCATGTCAAGAGTAGGATAATTAATTGTCTTAAGATACTCAAAAATGTCCCATAATCCACGTGGCTGTCCTCATCCTGAGTAGACAGTAACGAAGAGAGCAGAACAAGATGTGAGATAACAGGGCTGCTGGGCTGGTGGAGTGTTACAGAATGAAACTCTCAGAGCCCACCCTCATTTTGCTTTTCCCAGAAACCCTTTCTGAAAAACTCTGTCTGGGAAATCTTGCTATGGTCATTCCTTCTAATGCCCTGAGTCACCCTCCCTAGCCACATATTTTCTAGCGTTTCTAGCACTTGAAGAAAAACAGGACTGGGTGTCTTCTAGTATTTGAGAAGACCTCCAGGGCTTCCTGGTGACTCGGTGGTAAAGAATTTGCCTGCTAATGCAGGAGACACAGGTTCGATTCCTGGTCTGGGAAGATAACACATGCCATACGGAGCAACTAAGCCTGTGCACCACAACCACGGAGTCTGGGCTCTAGAGCCCTGGGACTGCAACTACTGAGCCCACGCGCCACAGCTACTGAAGCCTGAGTGCCCTAGACCCCACACCCCACAACTAGAGGTCAGCCCCCGCCCACCAAAACAGAGAAAAGCCTGTGCAGCAACAGAGACCCAGCACAGTCATAAATAAACAAAATGATAATACAATGCTTTAAAAAAAAAAGACCTTCAGGCTCTCCTCAAATACCAGCTATGCCTGAGGGTCTTGAGGCTGTAAGCAGTCCTGCTTGGACCTCACCTGAAAGAGATTGAGATGAAAGAACCCAGAACACCCAGAAGTCAAGAGGGTCTGGTAAATTTGCCATTAACGTGCCTTTGCTATTTAGTGTTCAGACTGTTTTTTCCCACCTGATATTTATTTAACACATACTTGCCCAAAATGGTTGAGAAACTGCTCTATGGACTTTACAAATTGTATCTTATTTAATCTTCCTGAAACTTTTAGGCAATGGGCTTTCTCATCATCCCTGTTATACAGATCAAGAAACTGAGGGACAGAGTGAATGGAGTAGACTGCCCAGCATCACACAGCTGGCACATGGCAGAACTGACATCAGAACCCAGGGCTGAAATGTTGAACCCAGAGTCTTCGGTTCTAACCACTAGACCGTGTGGTCTCTGCTACCTGATGAGTTTTTGCACTATGCACTGGAACTGGAGTCAGTGAAAGAAGAGACAGACAGAGAGTTAGTCTAAGTGTTCCCTACAGTCTTCAACCTGCTGGACACAGAGGACCTGGGTCATTTCCATGCCTGGAAACATCAGAAGGGAACTACGTTTGGCCCATGCTCTGGAGAGAGGTTCCTGAGTTAGGGAAGCCCATGCTTTGGGAGTTCATCAGGAGGAAGATTTGGGCGTGTTTCCACCACTAGTGTATACACAGGAGGGAGCACACAGCTGGAGATATGCCTAGTGCCCACCCAAGATGGCTGCCCAGAGGCTGAGGAAGGAGATGTGCTCCCCACCTCCAAAAGAAGTGCCTGGTATAGGGTCAGAAGTCGTGGCCCTGCCCACCAATGGCTCCCAGTCTGCCCAAGGCCCAAGGGGTGAGGGGGATCATTGAAGGGGGAAGGGACGTAGCAAAAGAAGCTTCAACTCTAAATGACCTTGAGGAATTTTGACTGTGATGTGGGAATGAACGCTTTAAATTACTGAACTGAAGCTGTTTGGGGAAACTCGAGCAGCTAGGGGATTTTTATTACCTAAGCGTGACCAGAAAAATTGTGGGATCTGGCCCCAGATTTCCATCACAGGGCAGGGGAGAAACTGGTCCTAGAGGAGGAGTCTGAAGAAGCTGTGGGACTTAACATAAAGGCTCGTTTATGATGACATCGTGCAGGTCCTGCTTGTTTATCATAAGATTACGTGTGCAAAACCCTTGGATCTGTGCCTGGAACTAGCATGAGTTCATTTATCACAAATATTAAACAATGTTAGAAAAATACAGAAAGATCTTATTTGGGGAGCTCCCTGGCATTATCTATCTTAAATTTCAGTTGAAGAACCTAAGTGGCTGTTCACTGTTTTATTCCCAGCACCTAGAAGGATACTTGGCCCACAGTAGACCTTCCAGAAATATTTGCAGAGTGAATAACTGAAAGAAAGTGCTAAGTACCCTTCACAGACTTTCTCATTTAATTTGTACAAGAGCCCAATTGGGCACTATGAGCAGAATTTTATAAATGTGGAGAATGGGACCCAAAAAGGTAAGTAACTCTTCCTGCTCACACGACAGGACATAGCAGAGCAGGGAGGGACCAGCCTGCCTCCTATTGAAATCTCGCCAGGCACGTACTCCTTTCCTGGGACACACACTTCTCAGTGCTTGTTGGTCACTTCCTCTGACTCCGGCTAATAAAGAGGTCAGGACAGGCTTCAGAACATGATGGAAAAAGGGTGCTAATAAAGGGCTTTGGGGATTTCAGTTGAGGAGGGCAAAGCTGAAATTCTTTGAAAGAAAGGTTTTGAAGCTCTTAAAAGATTTTGGTTTTCTTTTTTTAAAAAAAAGCGGGGGCAGATTTAGTTGTATTGCAAAGTCATGTTAGTTTCTGCTGTACAATGAATTGAATCAGCTATATGTAAACATATATCTCTCCCTTTAAAGACCTCCCTCTCTGACCATCTGTTCTATTCAGATCACCACAGAGGACTGAGCTGAGCTCCCTGTGCTAAACATCAGGTTTCCACTAGCTACTATTACACATAGCAGTACATATATGTCAGTCTTAATTTCCCTGTTCAGCCCACCCCACCTCTGTGTCCATCCGTTGTCCTCTATGTCTGCATTTCTATTCCTGCCCTGCAAATAGGTTCACCAGTACCATAGATTCCATATGTATATAGTAAATATATTTGTATTTATATTTGTATATACATATGTATATACAAATACAGTAAATATATTTGTTTTTTTCTTTCTGACTTACTTCACTCTGTAGCACAGACTCTAGGTCCATCCATGTCTCTGCAAATAACCCAATATCATTCCTTTGGTTGAGTAATATTCCAATGCATATTCTTACACCTTCCAAGTACCAGACTATCAGAAGATAACAAAGAACTCAATAAAAACTGAGAGGTGGACTCTAGTTAATAAAACAGTACTGTATACTTAAAAGTGGCTGAGAGTAGACCTTAAGTATTTTCACCACACACACACAAAGTTAACTATGTTGCTTATGTGAGGTGATAAAAGTATAAAGTGAAAGTCACTCAGCCGTGTCTGACTCTTTGTGACCCCTATGGACTCTAGACTGCCAGGATCCTCTGTCCATGGAATTCTGCAGGCCAGAATACTGGAGTGGATAGCCGTCCTCTTCCCAGGGGATCTTCCCTATCCAGGGATACAACCCAGGTCTCCTGCATTGCAGGCACATTCTTTACCAGTTGAGCTACCAGATGTGTTACTTATCTTGCTCTAATGTGTATATGTGTATCACATTATCACCTTGTACACTTTAAATGTGTATAATCGTGTGTGTATATGCACATGCTCTGTTGTTACTCACTTGTTGTGTCCGACTCTTTGCAATCCCATGGACTGTAGCCCACCAGGCTACTCTGTCCATGGCATTCTTCAGGCAAGAATACTGGAGTGAGTTGCCATCCCCTCCTGCAGGGGATCTTCCTGACCCAGGCACCAAACCCGGGTCTCCCGAATTGCAAGCAGACTCCTTACCGACCGAGCCAGCAGGGAAGCCATGCTCAGTCCTGTCCAACTCTTTGCAACCCATGGTCTGTAGGTTGCCAGGCTCCTCTGTCCATGGAATTTCCCAGGCAAGAATACTGGAGCATGTTGCCATTTCCTTCTCCAGTATACAATTATATTTGTCAATTATTTCTCAGTAAGGTTTAAAAAATTAAATGAAGAGATGAAACTGGAGTCTAGTGCAACAAGCAGCCCAAGGCCATGAAGAATATTCTTCATGTTCTGCCATAACTATATGAGCAGTCAGGGTCCACTCAGCTCCTCAAGGAGAGCTCACCCAGTGATGGCAGGCAGGCAGGCTTTGCCTATTTGGTCATAGCTGGGACTCAAATATACCAAAGCCAGCTTTTCACACACAGTAACAACTGGGAAGAGTTACACACGTCTTTCCACAAGGGACAGAGGAGAAAGAAGGCCCGGACCCAAATGGTTGAGAGAGAAGCCTTCCTTCTGAACTCAACAAATACTTCACTCCTGTGCATAAGCAGGAAGCAACATCCGAAAAGATTATCCACGATGAACAGTGAGCGTGAGGAGAGGAGAATGTAGCTCCATCCTGCCAGGGGAGTCCTGGAGAGTGAAGAAATCATGTGATAAGGTGAGCAGACTCGGAGACCGATGTCTCAGCTTAACAGCCCTAGAAATTTCACCCAAACGCATGTCATGGTCCTTGCCCCATGCTCCACTGTGCATAACCCAGATTAATGATATATTCGTTTGGCCTATATCTGTTCATTTATTTATTCACCAATTCATTTAGTCAAATAAATACACAGTCCTGCCACCTCGACCAATACATATTTCAAAAGTTAAATGATCAAAACGACAACAATGAAAAAGTGATTGATTGCAAAGATGTAAGTCAAAATAAAGAGTGTTGCACAGCAGTGGCTGGCATTGAGCTTTGTCAGGTCCTAGTTTCTTAGTTGAATAGTGCTGACTTCCTCTCTGAACAGGACCAAACACTTGTTTACAGTGAAATCACACTCCAGCTCCCAGCATTGCAGACATGGGGCTGGGATCACAGAGTGCTAGATCGCCATGGTGCTCCTCGAGCCTCCGGCCATTGCCTAGCGTGAGAGCAGTCAAGTTCAGCCTTGCTATGACAGTATGACCAGCAACACAAGCCCAACCCCCAGAAGGCCAGGCCCTTAATGCAAGTCTCCTGGGAAAGGAACTCCTTTTTATTTTTTTCAATAAGAAAAAATATGTGAGGCTCATTTGAAACTGTACTCTATGCCTTCATTTCTGGTGTAAAGAGTTAAGTTTCTCCTTAGGAAGAGGAAGGCAAATTTTACCTCTTGCATCAGTCTTAAGAAAAGATTGGTTAGATTATCCAAGCCACCTAGGCATACAAAGAAAAATAATAGTCACTGTAGCAGCAAGGAATGGGGAGAAGGGCAACAGAAAAACACAGTTTCCAGAATCAGATGCTTGCACTTGAGTCCCACTTCCTGCTACTCACCATCTGCATGGCCCTAGGCAATTTATTTAACCCATCTGTGCCTTGATTAAGGTTGCTGTGAGGAATAAATTATGGGCTTCCCAGGTGGCACTGTCTCTTGCACTACCAATGCAGGAGATGCAAGAGACACGGGTTTGATCCCTGAGTGGGAAAGACCCCCTGGAGGAGGAAATGGCAACCTGCTCCAATATTCTTACCTGGGAAGTCCCATGGACAGAGAAGCCTGGCATGTGACAATCCATAGGGTCACAAAGAGTCAGAAACCACTGAGCACAAATAAGGACTAAATTAGATCATGTATAAGCACTTTGCACGTTGTCTGGCACCTATTAAGCACTCCATAACTTACCTATTGCTATTAGTCTCAGCCAGGGCAATGTGCCTTTTTTTTAATTGACGTTTCCACCCCATAAAATTCCTTTTAAAGTGTACAGTTTCATGGTTTTTAGCTTATTCATAATGTTGTGCAACCGTCACAACTATCTAATTTCAGAACATCATCAAAGACAAACGTCATACCCAATACCAGTCACCCCATTCCTAATCCCCACAACCACTAGTCCTCCTTCTTTCTCCGTGAATTTGCCTATTCTGAACACTTCATAGAAGTAGAATCTCACAGTGTGTATTTCTTTGTGGTTGATCTTTCACTTAGCTTAACGTGTCAAGATTCATCCTTGTTGTAATCAGTACTTTTACAGCTGAATAATATTCCACTGTACAGATATACCGCTTGTTGCTTATCCCTTCATCAATAGATGGATACTTGGGTTATTTCCACTTTATCTCTACCATGAATAATGTTACTATAGTATTTATGGATAGATTTCTGTTTGAACATACGTTTTCAATTCTTTTCAGTATAGACCTAGGAATGGAATTACTGAATCATATAGAAATTCTATGTTTAACTTTTTGAAGAACCCCCAAACTCTTTTCCACTGAAGCTACTCAGCTTTCCATCCCTACCAACAATTTTTAAGGGTTCCAGTTGCTTTACATCCCTATTAATGCTTGTTCTATTTCTGTGTTTGACTATAACAAACCTAGTGGTTGTGAAGTAGCTTTTCACTGGAGTGTTGATATTCATTTCCATAAAGACTAGAGATATTTAGCATATTTTATATGCCTATTGGTCATTTCTTTATCCTCTTTTAGAAATATCTGTTCCCACGTTCAACCATTTTTAAAATTATTTATTTTTAGTAGTTAGCTTTGACTGCTCTGGGGCCTTGCTGCTGCACATGGACCTTCTCTAGCTGTGCTATGTAGGTTCTCATCGAGGTGGCTTTTCTTGTTTCAGAGCTCAGGCACTACAAGGGTGAGCTCAAGTAGTTGTGGCTCGAAGGCTTAGTTGCTCTGAGGTAACTGGAATCTTCCCAGACCAGCCCATGTCCCCTGCATTGGCAGGCAGATTCTTAACCACTGGACCACCAGAAAGTTCCTGCTCACTTTTTAAAATTGGGTTTTTTTATCTTTTTATTGTTGGGTAACAACTCTTTATACATTCTGGATGATAAACCCTAATCAGGCATCTGATTCGCATACATTTTCTCCCATTCTGTGAGGTGCTTTTTCATATACTAGTTAGTGTTTTTCGTGCACAAAAGTTTTGAATTTTGAAGTCCAATTAACCTCTTTTTCCTTTTGATGCCTGTGGTTTTCGTGTCATATCTAAGAAATTGCTGTCTCATCCAAGGCCACAAAAATTTACACCTGTACTTCCTTCCAAAATTTTATAGTTTTAGCTCTTATTTGGAGAAGGTGATGGCACCCCCCTCCAGTACTCTTGCCTGGAAAATCCCATGGACAGAGGAGCCTGGTAGGCTGCATTGCAGTTCATGGGGCCGTGAAGAGTCGACTCAACTGAGCGACTTCACTTTCACTTTTCACTTTCATGCACTGGAGAAGGAAATGGCAACCCACTTCAGTGTTCTTGCCTGGAGAATCCCAGGGATGGGGGAGCCTGGTGGGCTGCCTGCCGTCTCTGGGGTCAAACAGAGTCAGACACGACTGAAGTTACTTAGCAGCAGTAGCAGCTCTTACTTACATTTAGTTCCTTGATTCATTTTTTAACTTTTGTATATGGTGTGAGGTAGATGTTCAAATTCATTTTTTTTTAACCTAGATATCCACTTGTCCCAACACCACTTGTTGAAAAGACTATTCCTTCCCCATTGAATGGGCTTGGTGCCCTTGTGGGAAATCAAATGACCATAGATGTATGGGTTTAATTTGGGGTTCTCAATTTCATTCCATTCCATTTATCTATATATCTAACCTTATGCCAATACTACATTGTTTTTAATTCTGTGCCTTTATAATAAGATTTGAAATCAGGAAGTATAAATCTTCTAACCATGTTCCTCCTTATTAAGATGATTTGAATATTCTGGGTCCCTTGTTCAGTTCAGTTCAGTACAGTTGCTCAGTCGTGGCCGACTCTCTGCGACCCCATGAATTGCAGCACGCCAGGCCTCCCTGTTCATCACCATCTCCCGGAGTTTACTCAGACTCACGTCCATCGAGTCAGTGATGCCATCCAGCCATCTCATCCTCGGTCGTCCCCTTCTCCTCCTGCCCCCAATCCCTCCCAGCATCAGAGTCTTTTCCAATGAATCAACTCTTCTCATGAGATGGCCAAAGTACTGGAGTTTCAGCTTTAGCATCCCTTGTAATTTCATGTAAATTTTAGGAAATTAACTTGTCTATTTCTGGAAAAAAAAAAAAAAAAGAAAAGAGAGTTGGAATTGTGATAGTGATTGTATTGAATCTGTAAGTTATCTTAATAATGTCAAGTCTTCCAATCCATGAACACAGGATGACTTTCCATTTATTTAGCTCTTCTTTGATTTCTTACAAGTTTTGTAGTTTCCAGCGAGGAAGATTTTCACTTCATTTGGTAAATTTATTACTAATTTATTCTTTTTGCTGCTATGGTAAATGAAACTGAGTTTTTCATTTTATTTTCAGATCATTCATTGCTAGTGTATAGAAATACAATTAACTTTATATACCATTATTATTCCTGTAACCATGTTGGATATTTTTTATTAGTCCTAACAAGCTTTTTTTAATAATATCTTAACTATTTCTATACGTACAATCATATGATCTGAAGCTAGAGATTTCTTTACTTCCTCCTTTCAATCTGAATGATCTTTGTTTCCTTTCCTTGGCTGAATGTTTGGGGGTTTTTTGTTTACTAAATTCTCTGGATTAAATCTGTACCTTCTGTAGTCTTTGTCATGTATGGCCACTAAAGTCTCTACTCAGCTAATGACTAGTGATTTATATTACTTAAAGCCCTAGAACCAATAAATTTCCTGCACTTTACCATAGGGTTCTGTGTGCATGTTGGGTCACACATGTAACATTCAGACCAACAATTTACAACTCTGCCTTAGCCTTCACTTCTCACTTGCATAAGGCCTAAGAGTCCGTCAGAGGTGACAATTTAGGTTCTCTTCAGGTCTTTCCTGAGCTTGCCCCTCCTCCATTCAGTTTCTAGATCCACAGGAATATGTGAGAGCTTTTCAAAGCCTCTATGAACATCTCATTCCTTCTTTTTTTCTATTTTAAGTTTTCCTTTCTGTTGGATTTTTTGGTAAGTTTATTATTTGCCCAACCATTATCGCTGCCTCAGGCAGTCACAGAGTTAATCAGTTGCCTGTAATTGTTTCAACAAGTACTTCTAGACAAAGGGCTTTTCTCACTGGACAAGCCCTAAGTCAAGAAACTAACAACAGCCTTGAAGAGTGTCTCCCAGGGAACAACCAGAAAGGTAAAACAATGCCAATTCTCTAGAAATGACGTTTCACTCAATTGTTCCTTCTGGTGGCTGCCAGACTACTAGAATTCAGCGTGACTTGATGTGACATTGTACAGGAGACAGGGATCAAGACCATCCCCATGGAAAAGAAATGCAAAAAAGCAAAATGGCTGTCTGGAGAAGCCTTACAATTAGCACTGAAAAGAAGAGAGGCGAAAAGCAAAGGAGAAAGGAAAAGATATAAGCATCTGAATGCAGAGTTCCAAAGAATAGCAAGAAGAGATAAGAAAGCCTTTTTCAGCAATCAATGCAAAGAGATAGAGGAAAACAACAGAATGGGAAAGACTAGAGATCTCTTCAAGAGAATTGGAGCTACCAAGGGAACATTTCATGCAAAGATGGGCTCGATAAAGGATAGAAATGGTATGGACCTAACAGAAGCAGAAGATATTAAGAAGAGGTGGCAAGAATACACAGAAGAACTGTACAGAAAAGATCTTCACGACCCAGATAATCATGAGGATGTGATCACTAATCTAGAGCCAGACATCTTGGAATGTGAAGTCAAGTGGGCCTTAGAAAGCATCACTAAGAACAAAGCTAGTGGAGGTGATGGAATTCC
>SJYX01024806.1:518748-533301 GCA_006410675.1 Oreotragus oreotragus
AGGCTATGGTTTTTCCTGTGGTCATGTATGGATGTGAAAGTTGGACTGTGAAGAAAGCTGAGCGCCGAAGAATCGATGCTTTTGAACTGTGGTGTTGGAGAAGACTCTTGAGAGTCCCTTGGACTGCAAGGAGATCCAACCAGTCCATTCTGAAGGAGATCAACCCTGGGATTTCTTTGGAAGGAATGATGCTAAAGCTGAAACTCCAGTACTTTGGCCACCTCAAGTGAAGAGTTGACTCACTGGAAAAGACTCTGATGCTGGGAGGGATTGGGGGCAGGAGGAGAAGGGGACGACCGAGGATGAGATGGCTGGATGGCATCACAGACTCGATGGATGTGAGTCTGAGTGAACTCCGGGAGATGGTGATGGACAGGGAGGCCTGGCATGATGCGATTCATGGGGTCGCAAAGAGTCGGACACGACTGAGCGACTGAACTGAACTGAACTGAACTGAACTGAATTTTTAAAGCTATTGCGCTACTGAAGATGATGGAGGAAAGGCGACTTAAAACACCATCAAGCTTGCTGTTTCGCTGCCGCTGTTGCTGTTTAATCACTAAGTTGTTTCTGACTCTTTGAGACCCCATGGACTGCAGCCTGCCAGACTCCTCTGTCTATGGGATTTCCCAGGCAAGAATACTGGAGTGGGTTACCATTTCCTTCTCCAAGGGATCTTCCCTACCCAGGGATTGAACCTATGTCTCCTCCTTGGCAGGCAGATTCTTTACCATCTCAGCTACTTGGGAAGCACCTTGCTGTTCTAGTGAAAGTGTAAATCACTCAGTTGTATCCAACCCTTTGCAACCCCATGGACTATATAGTCCCTGGAATTCTCCAGGCCAGAATACTGGTGTGGGTAGCCTTTCCCTTCTCCAGAGGATCTTCCAAACCCAGGGATTGAACCCAGTTCTCCCATATGGCAAGTGGATTCTTTACCAGCTGAGCCAGATTCAGCGATTTTTTTTCTTGAACATACACTTCCCAGATTGCTGCAAGCCTTTAGCTAGTTTTGACTTCTGAAAAAGTCAATTCTGACCATTTTTGCCAATTTTCTTGTTGCTTTTCATGAGGAAGAGCATTTCAGAGAACTTGACTCTGCCATTTTCACTGATAACCACTTCTGACTAGCATTTTGTATGCAGTGTAAATAACATTGTGGTCAGAGCTTAGGATCTGGCAGCCAGACTGCCTGGGTTCAAATCTCAGTTCTACCAGTTGCTACCTCTGTCACTTTGCTTGGTCACGTTCCTCAACTTCTTTGTTGAGAATTACCTCAACCTCCTTCTCCAGGAAGTAGGGATATAATGGTAGTATCTATTGCATAGGATTTTTATACAGATTAAGAGTTAATACATGAAGAAAACCTAGTACAGTGCTCAGCATGTAGTAACTACTCAATAAATATTAATATTGTTGACACGGCTATTGTTTTTGTTGCTATTTTCTTATCCCTCTCACACTGCTAGAGGAAGTGCTATTTTTCTGTTCTTTGACAAATGAAGAAAGGGGAGCAGAGAGAGGTTAAGGAACTTGCCAGGAATCAGGTAGCTAGTAGTTCTACCTATGCTATTCACTCTGCTACTACAAACGAAGGTGCATGTGATTCTCAAGTTTATGTCTTCATATGCTGCTTTGCCAACAAAGGTCTGCATAGTCAATGGTCTTCAGAGTGCCAGTGACATCTGGAAGCAGAGAGGGTGGTGCTCTACCTCAAGCAAAGCGTAGCCTGCATCTGAGTTGCTGTGGTGAGGGGTCACCCTCTGTGTCTCTCAAGGTCCTCGAGCCAGCATCCACAAGGCAGCATGCTCTTCAAAGGGGCTTGGTTCTCCTAAGATGATGCCCATGGCCCCAGAGTGGAAGAGAGGGTGACCTGAAGTTCAGGCATTCAGACCCTGGTCCCTTAGTTTCCCAAGGTACCAACTTCCTGAGGTGTCCCCAACCTTTCTAAGCCTAAACTCTGCAGGATGCATTCTCATGTTAGGGGGAGTTTACCTTCCATGCCCTAAAGGAATGCACTCATACTACACTTGCCCACTTTGGGGGATAAAATGGAACAGATGGTGGGAAGGAAGCGAGTGCTGGTGCCCTGAAGATGATTTCAGACGAAAAGCAAAGCAAAGTGCAGTTTGATCTGCCTGGGGTACAACCCCATCAAATCATTCACATCTAGTTCCCCCTTTGTCTTCTCGTGTGTCCTCAGTGGCTAAGTTGTGTCCTATTCTCTGCAACCCCATGGACTGTAGCCTGCCAGGCGCCTCTGTCCATGGGATTTCCCAGGAAAGAATATTAGAGTGAATTGCCATTTCCTTCTCCAAGGGATCTCCCCACCCCAGGGACTGAACCCATGTTTCCTGTGTTGCCAGCAATGGCAGTTGGATTCTTTACCATGGAACCACCTGGCTGAAGTCACTAAAGTTCTCTTCCCAGGAGTAAAGCAATTTTTCTCTTCTATTCCTTGCTGGTCTGGGTCACACTCCTTGGCCAGTGAATTAATTTATCATGCCACCTGTTCCTCAAGAACTTTTCTTCTAAATCACTCAGCCAGTCAAGAAGGCTTCCACAAACTACACCCCTGATGACAACCACTGTACACCTGGTACTTGGTGATGTACAGGAGTGGGAGGAATCATCCCTCAATTTACCTTGAGGCTGGACTGAGGCTCCCTGGGGCATAGCAATAGACATGGAAAGACAGGAAGGAGGTAAAAGGAAACAGGAAAGTTTGCTAGCTTGTGAAGAGAGAAGTTGGAAGGACAAGCTTATGTGGAAAAGAAATTGTTGTGCTCCCTTTGGGTGCAAATGCCCAAAAGCATACTGATGGAACCTGCCTTGTGTTGTACAGAAAGCAAATATTAATAGTAACGGGCTTCTGAGCTGCCATTTCCCTGCTTCCCAAACTGTTCACTCAGATACTGTCTCCACCCCCTCATCATCACCTTCTCTCTACCTTCAAGGGCTAATTCACATGCCAGGGCCTCGGACCACCCCAAAACCAAGTCTCCTCTTTCTTTAGCCTGAGGAGCCACCTACATCTCTAGTTCGCAAAGTGCTTTGCTTATGGCTGACTGATGGCTCTGCAAAGGGGTCTGTACTGGATTGGCCAAGAAGTCTATTCAAGTTTTTCTCTAAGATCATCTGGAAAAGCCCAAACAAACTTTGTGGCCAACCCACTATTTTGCAAAGCAGAACTTGTCTACCAGGCTATAAACTATTGACTGTGTGGATGACATATTTTCATTTTTGTTTCCCACATAGAACCCAGCCCACAACCCAACTATACTTATCTTATGTATTAATTGACCTAATCAATTACTCAATATCTGACACCTTTCCAGACAAACAGGTTCCTCATAAAATGGCTGGTTGTCAAAAAGTTCTTATATCAGCCCAGATCTGCATCCCTGGAGCCTCTGACCATTTGTCATTGCGTTCCCCCTTGTGACTGTCTTAGAATATTTTCCTTGATCTTCAGCATCATAGTCAACAAAGATTTAAGTCAACGTTCATCCTTGCCCACCCCCACCAAAGCTCTCTTCCTCTTCTTAAACTTCCTCGTTGTCTGAAAGGGGTCATAAACTTGACTCAGTAACTAGATACTAGGAAGAAGAAAAAAAAAAGTTAAAAAGCTGAGTTCAAAGACAATGAATGACTTGGACTGATTTGAGGTTTGGATGAAATCCAGCTCTCTGATTCCATGATTCATTCTCAGGGAAGAAAGACACAAGTCCCTGGAATGCTAAGGGAAAACAGTGGATTTCTGTCACCCCTTCAAAGAGAACCCAAGGAAGGACTGTTCTATAACTGGACAGAGCAGGCAAGTGAGGCTTTCAGTCCTCAGCTGATGAGAGGGGTTTTTCTGCAGACCAGTACTACCTTAGTGGAGCCGTGGAGGCCTAACAGAAGCACGTGAAAAGTGAAAGTGCCAGTTGCTCAGTTATGTCCAGCTGTTTGCAACCCCACGGACGGTAGCCCACCAGGCTCCTCCGCCCATGGAATTCTCCAAGCAAGAATACTGAAGTGGATAGCCATTCCATTTTCCAGGTGATCTTCCCGACCCAGGGATTGAGCGGGTCTCCTACATGGCATGTGGCTTCTTTACCATCTGAGCCACCAGGGAAGCCCTTTACTAAATAGATGGAAGGGAACTTAGAGTTTATCTAATCCAGTCTTTCCCACTTACAGGCAAGAAAACTGAGGCCCCACCAGAGGAAATGAACTCACACACTTCCGGATGTATCTTCAGAAATCTAAATTTCCGGCATCACTAACGGTGCTCACATCAGCCTCCTGCAATTACAATGCCAAGCAAAGAACCAATGATTTCTCCTTCACCTGCTCCCTGATACTTCATAGCCTCACCAAAGTACAGATGCTCAAAACTAGTGCTAAGAAAGACTTTAAATGATGTCTTCAGCTCCAGTGAAGCCTAGAGGTGATATAAGTTGTTATGACATTTGAGTTTTAAGGTTGACATATAGCTTTATGATGGAGAAGAGAATGGCAACCCACTCCAGGGTTCTTGCTTGGAGAATTCCATGGCCCAAGGAGCCTGGGGGGCTACAGTCCATGGGGTCGCAAAGAGGCAGACGTGACCGAGTGACTAAAACACATAAATTTAAGAATGTTGATTATGCTCTTTTAAATTATAACATATACATACATCATACATGTATACATACATATATATATTTGGCTGCACTGGCTTCTTCAGTTGTGGCACATGGGCTTAATTGTCCCTCAACACGTGGGCTCTTAGTTCCCTAACCAGGAGTTGAATCCAGGTCCCTGGAAGGTGGGTTCTTCACCACTGGACCACCAGGGAAGTTTCATACAAACACCATGTGTTTCAGTATGCATAAAATGGAATATGCTTAAAAGATCATAAAGGAACACTATGTGAGTGACTTCTATCAACATTGTTTCCTCTAAGAAAAGGGGAGGGGGGAAATAGTAGAACATTTACAAGAGTTTGTCCCAGCACAGAAGGGCATTTTGAGAAGGCTGTTCAAACATTGCTTTTTATTATGATACAATGTGTACAATAGACATTCCAGAACCTACTCCAGGGGTGAATTTATTTTCAGAAATGTTGTTTAATAGAATGTGTTTTTTTTTAATTTAGTAAAATGTTTTTATACCTGACTGGGTAATGATGTTTTTAAGCCACATCAAAATATCATGTATCCATCACAGAGATCAGCACAGAGTGTCCTCACAGGCCGGCAATAAAACAAAAATGAATTTTCCTGTTCACTTTTGCCAACACAGCATCTCACTGAGTGGGACATGAGGGGAGAAATTTAAGAAAAGGTAGCTAGAGTAAAGCATGTCAGGCAGAGGCTGGTGAAGGAAAGTCTACCAGACAGGGGAAAAGGGAAAACACGTGGAATACTACACAGCAGTTAAAATGAATACACTCAAGATACACATATCAACACATAAATCTCAGAAATATAACATTAGACACAAAAAGCAAATGGTAGATAGATATATACCTTGCATCATTTTTTAATGTTTAAATGCATGTAAGTTGTTGGTAGATAAGGACAAAACAATAAAAGTATAAAAACTTGCACAGGAGTCAGGCTGGTTTCTTTCTTCTGGGAAGGAGAAAGGAGAGAGGAAAGAAAGGAACATAGATTTTTAAAGAGTATGAAGGTGACTTCAGTTGACCTTGCATGGTTCTGCTTCTTATGCTAGATTGTGAATACATATCTGCTAAATTTCTGTGGCTTTTTGTATGCCCAAAATATTTCATAACTGAAAAAAAGAGTCAACCTTACTTTAAAAGAACTGGTACAGAGTGGGGGGCATCTAATATCTGTGACCATTTCCTGTTCATTTATGGCAGAAACCATCACAATATTGTAAGGTAATTATCCTCTAATTTAAAAAAATTAAAATAAACTACTCCTTTCTCACTTTCTGGTCTCTCTCTCACTATCTATTGATCTATATATTGCATGCATTATACATAATATATTAATGTTTTATATATATAATAGAGATAGAAAAGGATAAATAGATTAGATAGATGATAGTAGATGATGATAACAGATAAATGATAGAGGAAATAAAGATAAAAATTCAGAGACAGAAGATAGATACAGTTGGATAGCGTCATCTCGTGCTAAGTGCTAAGCATGTGCTAAGTGTTAACCATATGGGCTAAGTGCTTTTCATGAACCAACTTATTTAATCCTTACAATGACCCATCTTACAGATGAGAAAATTGAGGCATAGAGAACCTTATGTTCACAGATCTATTGTGTAGCAGACCCCCCAGTTTCAGCCCAGGTGAATCTGCCCCCAGAATTATCCTGGTGTTCTACTCTATGATGCTACTTGAAATAAAAGGAGCCACGGAGCATTCAAAGGTTCTGGGTTTTCCTCTAGAAATCCAGAGAAAGGGCAACTTGAGAAATTTTTAAGAAGTAAATAAAAATAAATGATATAAACAAAGCAAGCTGCTCTTCAGGCAGACAGGAAAATCATCCCCTAGGATCTAGCTATCTACCATCATCCTGGTTTCTGCCCACAGCAGCATGAGGTCTGGCCTTTCCCCTCACTGTCCCATGAAGACACTCTCCTCACACACACATATAGCGGCAAAGAGCATCTTATTTGTCAACAGACGTGCATTATAAATCTTCTCTCCTGTTTTAACTCATGTCAACTGACACTTCAACACGAAAAAATAGAGACTTTTCTGCATTTACAAATCCAAAATCTTGTGAACAATGATGAAGCAAGCCAGGGAGGCCTTTCTTGGGGAAAAACTACTTTTCTGGTGCCAGAATGAATGATTAACTGCATTGACCCAAAGGCTTGGGATCAAATCCCCTTAAGAGCAGTGATTCAGGAGAAATCTCGCCATCCTAGTACCTTTGCAACTATTTATCTTTTTTAAAACCCACAGTGATGTGAGGTAGCTGGAGATAAAATACATTTTTGAAAGGAGGCAAGAATATACAATGGATCAAAGACAATCTCTTTAACAAGTGGTGCTGGGAAAACTGGTCAACCACTTGTAAAAGAATGAAACTAGATCACTTTCTAACACCACACACAAAAATAAACTCAAAATGGATTAAAGATCTAAATGTAAGACCAGAAACTATAAAACTCCTAGAGGAGAACATAGGCAAAACACTCTCCGACATAAATCACAGCAGGATCCTCTATGATCCACCTCCCAGAATACTGGAAATAAAAGCAAATATAAACAAATGGGATCTAATTAAAATTAAAAGCTTCTGCACAACAAAGGAAACTATAAGCAAGGTGAAAAGACAACCCTCTGAATGGGAGAAAATAATAGCAAATGAAGCAACTGACAAACAACTAATCTCAAAAATATACAAGCAACTTATACAGCTCAATTCCAGAAAAATAAACGACCCAATCAAAAAATGGGCCAAAGAACTAAATAGACATTTCTCCAAAGAAGACATACGGATGGCTAACAAACACATGAAAAGATGCTCAACGTCACTCATTATCAGAGAAATGCAAATCAAGACCACAATGAGATACCACTTCACACCAGTCAGAATGGCTGCGATCCAAAAGTCTGCAAGCAATAAATGCTGGAGAGGGTGTGGAGAAAAGGGAACCCTTTTACACTGTTGGTGGGAATGCAAACTAGTACAGCCACTATGGAGAACAGTGTGGAGATTCCTTAAGAAATTGCAAATAGAACTGCCTTATGACCCAGCAATCCCACTGCTGGGCATACACACCGAGGAAACCAGAATAGAAAGAGACACATGTACCCCAATGTTCATTGCAGCACTGTTTATAATAGCCAGGACATGGAAACAACCTAGATGTCCATCAGCGGATGAATGGATAAGAAAGCTGTGGTATATATACACAATGGAGTATTACTCAGCCATTAAAAAGAATACATTTGAATCAGTTCTAATAAGATGGATGAAACTGGAACCAATTATACAGAGTGAAGTAAGCCAGAAAGAAAAACACCAATACAGTATACTAACACATATATATGGAATTTAGAAAGATGGTAATGAGGACCCTGTATGCAAGACAGCAAAAGAGATACAGATGTGTAGAGCGGACTTATGGACTCTGAGGGAGAAGGAGAGGGAGAGGGAGAGGGTGGGATGATTTGGGAGAATAGCATTGAAATTTGTATACTATCATGTAGGAAATGAATTGCCAGTCTATGTTCAATGCAGGATGCAGGACGCTTGGGGCTGGTGTATGGGAATGATCTGGAGGGATGATGTGGGGTGGGAGGTGGGAGGGGGGTTCATGTTTGGGAGTTCGTGTAAAAAAATAGATAAATACAAAAAAAAATAAAATAAAAAATTAAAAAAAAATACATTTTTGGAAAAATTTGATCAGAGACTGAAATTCAGAAATTAATTTTCAGAATTTATATTTGTGGAGACTAACTAGGCTTATTCTTATTTGAAAATTGTCTGTGTAGGTTGTTTGGGATTAAAATCTTAAAATACATGCCGTTTAACCATCTGCTTTGTGTTTTCTGTTAGTATTGAAGTTGCGGTTAAATGATACATATTTTACACTTAAATATTTGGAAACATGGCCAAGATTCATTAAGAAAAGCAAACATGGAGCTCCTCATTTCCTCTGACTAATTTTTAGAGCACATTGTCTATGCCTTTCCTGACGAACAGTCCTTAATCACACCAAAGACAGATATGTTCATTTTAATGATTTCAGTAACAGAAGAGATGAAATTCATATTGCCAGACCATAGATATTAGGGATGATCTAATCCAACAATTTCATTTTGCAGAAAATCTCTGAGGCACAGATGAAGGAAGTCATTTGTGGACCTCCATGAAAGAGCTCAATCTTGGTTTGTACACATTCTCCCGTAAGGCTCACCAAGGCAAGTATTTGCTCTCAGTAATACCAGATTTGATAGATGGGACATTTCTATGAGGCTCAAATTCTGTCATCCCTTAAGCATTTTTCTCCTTTTTCTTTGACTAAGGTGGGTCATAACATCAACATGACTATTTATGACCTGAGGAGTCAAAATTGTCTGATTAGTTTGATGACCATCCAAACCTCCTTAGTTTGTTGTTGCTGTTGTGAAAATAACTAGCAGTCCACCAAAGACCTGTGCTTTCCTTCCACTGTATAGAGCTTGTCTTGGAAAATGACTACAACTCAGGACAATATTTCAGCCACTTTTATACCTGGTAGGGCTAGTTCTCATCAACAGAGCATGAACAAGAGTGATGAATGTCGTATCTCTACTATGGGTAAGAAGCCAGTGTGTCTTATCCCCGAGGCAGAAGGGGACTGGATCCCTGGATTCTTGTATGAAAAGCAGGATGCTTCCATCCACTGCGGACTCTCTGTAGGTGAGCAGTAACTTCTCTTGTGGTTAGTCACTCAAGTGTGCAAGTTTAACTTCACAGCAACATGCATTATTACTAACACGTGGATCAAATGAGAAGCACTCCAAAAACATCAAAATACATCCCGAGCCAGCAAATCACGTGGAGGACCTGGCTACCTGTTCTGCTTCTTAATTAAATGATGAGATTGCAGATCCCAAGGCTGGGACATCGGTGCCGTCTGCTAAGATTGAACGATATCCAATTCTGATCAGCCCCAGGAAACCCTCACGAGAACCATTTTGGATAATTCAAAAGTGCTGAGTTGTCCCAGATCGTGTCAGTATAATAGCCCAAAAATGACTGCTACTTTTTCTTAAGAGGAGTAAAGAATGTAGAGGAAATTAAGATATACAAATTATTCTGCTCTAAATGTCTAGAAGTCCCTTATGCCCTCTGCTTTAATCCAGTAAATAATGAAAGGCTTAGCTAAAAATGCCCTTTATTGAAAGGGTCCAGGCTTTTCCTGTCTGGACTTTTTAATTGGTTCCATCAACTTAGCCAAACAGATCACTATTAACATCAGAAGGAAAACAGTCAAAAAGCCATTGAATTCATTTGGCACATGACCCCCTGAGGAAATGGCTATGTAAATACAGCCCTAGCTTAAAGCCCTCTGTTTGCTCAGCTGTGTTTACTGAAATTAAATATTGGCCCTAACTAGCCCCAGTATTTACTATCCAACCCCCAACCTGCTCACCTGAACCTAGGGTTCTCAGTTAAACAGAAATCAGACCAATGAATTAAATGCCTATGGTGTGTTTATCTGCATCTGAATTCATTTAAATCCCCAAAAGTTTGTTCCAGGGGTTCCAGAAACATTAGCCTCAGAGACGTGAAGCATCAGCTTGCTTGCAGGAAAGTCCAGTGCTTTCCTTTCTTTTTTGTTGTTGTTGTTAAAGATATTTTGATATGGCCCATTTTTAAAGTCTTTTACTGAATTTCTTACAACATTGCTTCTGTTTCATATTTTGGTTTTTTTGTCCCCGAGGCATGTAGGATCTTAGCCACCAACTGAATAGTGAACCCACGTCCCCTGCGTTGGAAGGCGGCATCTTAACCTCTGGACTGCCAGTGAAGTTCCAAGCCCAATGCTTTTCAAATTTTTTTATAGCATTAGAGCCCATATTTTTGGGATGCTAGTAGTAAAGAACCCTCCTGCCAGTGAAGGAGACAAAAGAAATTTGTGTTCAATCCATGGGTTGAGGAGATCCCCTGGAGAAGGAAATGGCAACCCACTCCAGTATTTTTGCCTGGAGAATTCCACAGACAGAGGAGCCTGGCAGGTTACAGTCCATGGGGGTCGTGAAGAGTCGGACAGGACTGAAGTGACTTAGCACACCCATATATCTAGGGTGACTTTACACAGAACCCAAATAAATGAAGTAGGCAAATTCTCAGATGCTATAACTGAAGCAGGGCTGGGGGTCCTGGAGCCCACCTTGGGCTGCAAAGATACATCTAATTCAACCTGTTGCTGCTACTAAGAAAGAAACAGAGGCCCGGTGATATATCTATCTCCACTCAACAAGTTGATCTCCAGACTTCCAACCCGATGCTCTTTCCAGACAATGCACGGTTACGCATGCTGCTGCTCCTCTAGATGTGTTCACACAATCTCTGGGTCTGTGAATTTTCTGCTTAAATTGGGAGCTTTCCGCAGATGCCTGTCTTCTGGTCCTGAGGTCAATTCGTGCAGCCACCTCTGATGTAAACAATCAGGGTCCTGATGGAAAGACGGTATTCAGTAGGTTCTTGACATGGGAGCACATCACGTGAGGTGACGGACAGTGGTATCTGCACACTCAGCTGTCCAGCCCCACCATACCTTCTTCCAGTGACTATGGTTCATACAAGCCCTTGAGAACTCTTGCACTGCCCACTACAAGCAAAGAAACACCACCTCTTAGAGATGGATGATCTTGGAGATCATCTAGATTCTTCACCAACTGTCTCATTTTACAAAGGAGATAATTTATGTCCTGGCACTTTATAAACTAGAGAGTCCTTTAGAGACCTAAACAACCATGTCTGCCAGACCACATGCAATAGAAAGAGGTTTCTGAAGGTGATGGGAAGGCATGGACGACCTATTGGAATTACTAGGGTTGCTTAGGAAAAGGTAGATTCATCAATGGAACATGAATCTGTACTTTTTCCAACCATTTTGCATGAATCATCTCCAAATGCCACGGGTATAGTGGAGTGAGCATAATCATTCATCCATGGCATGTAAACTTGTGTTCAAGTCTGCTTGTTCAAACCAGCTCTTCAGTCATCTAAGTGGTTCAGTTCAGTTCAGTCGCTCAGTCATGTCTGACTTTTTAGGACCCCATGGACTGCAGCATGCCAGGCTTCCCTGTTCTTCAGCAACTCCTAAACCATGGTCAAATTTATGTCTATTGAGTCGGTGATGCCATCCAACCATCCATCCTCTGTCATCCCCTTCTCCTCCTTCCTTCAATCTTTCCCAGAATCAGGGTCTTTTCCAAAGAGTCTGTTCTTCGCATGAGGTGGCCAAAGTATTGGAGGTTCAGCTTCAGCATCAGTCCTTCCAATGAATATTCAGGACTGATTTCCTTCAGGATTGACTGGTTGGATCTCCTTGCGGTCCAAGGGACTCTCAGGAGTCTTCTGCAACACCACAGTTCAAAAGCAACAATTCTTTGGTGTTCAGCTTTCTTTATGGTCCAATTCTCACATCAATACATGACTACTGGAAAAACCATAGCTTTCACTAGAAGGACTGTTGTTGGCAAAGTAATGTTTCTGCTTTTTAGTATGCTGTCTAGGTTGGCGGCAGCAGCAGCAGGTTGGTCATAGCTTTTCTTCCAAGGAGCAAGTGTCTTAATGTCATGGCTGCAGTCATTATCTGTAGTGATTTTGGAGCCCAAAAATAAAGTCTGTCAATCTTTCCATTGTTCCCCAATCTATTTTCCATGAACTGATGGGACCGGATGCCATGATCTTCGTTTTCTGAATGTTGAGCTTTAAGCCAACTTTTTCACTCTTCTCTTTCACTTTCATCAAGAAGCTCTTTAGTTCTTTGCTTTCTGCCATAAGGGTGGTGTCATCTACATATCTGAGGTTATTGATATTTCTCCAGCAATCTTGATTCCAGCTGTGCTTCTTCCAGCCTGGCACTTCACATGATGTACTCTGCATATAAGTTAAATAAACTGAGTGACAATATACAGCCTTGACATACTCCTTTCCCGATTTGGAACAAGTCTGTTGTTCCATGTCCAGTTCTAACTGTTGCTTCCTGACCTGGATACAGATTTCTCAGGAGGCAGGTAAGGCAGTCTGGTATTCTCATCTCTTTCAGAATTTTCCACAGTTTATTGTGATCCACACAGTCAAAGCCTTTGGCATAATCAATAAAGCAGAAGTAGATATTTTTCTGGAACTCTTGCTTCTTCAATGATCCAAAGGATGTTGGCAACTTGATCTCTGTTTCCTCTGCCTTTTCTAAAACCAGCTTGAACATCTGGAAGTTCATGGTTCACATATTGCTGAAGCTTGGAGAATTTTGAGCATTACTTGACTAGCATGTGAGATGAGTGCAATTGTGCAGTAGTTTGAGCATTCTTTGGCATTCCCTTTCTTTGGGATTGGAATGAAAACTGACCTTTTCAGGCCTCTGGGCACTGCTGAGTTTTCCATATTTGCTGGCATATTGAGTGCAGCACTTTCACAGCATCATCTTTCAGGATTTGAAACAGCTCAACTGGAATTCCATGACCTCCACTAGCTTTGTTCGTAGTGATGCTTCCTAAGGCCCACTTGACTTCACATTCCAGGATGTCTGGCTCTAGATGAGTGATCACACCATCANCCTTTTCTAAAACCAGCTTGAACATCTGGAAGTTCATGGTTCACATATTGCTGAAGCTTGGAGAATTTTGAGCATTACTTGACTAGCATGTGAGATGAGTGCAATTGTGCAGTAGTTTGAGCATTCTTTGGCATTCCCTTTCTTTGGGATTGGAATGAAAACTGACCTTTTCAGGCCTCTGGGCACTGCTGAGTTTTCCATATTTGCTGGCATATTGAGTGCAGCACTTTCACAGCATCATCTTTCAGGATTTGAAACAGCTCAACTGGAACTCCATCACCTCCACTAGCTTTGTTCGTAGTGATGCTTCCTAAGGCCCACTTGACTTCACATTCCAGGATGTCTGGCCCTAGGTGAGTGATCACACCATCATGGTTATCTGGTTCATGAAGATCATTTTTGTACAGTTCTTCTGTGTATTCTTGCCACCTCTTCTTAATATCTTCTGCTTCTGTTAGGTCCAGACCATTTCTGTCCTTTATCGAGCCCATCTTTGCATGAAATGTTCCCTTGGTATCTCTGATTTTCTTGAGGAGATCTCTAGTCTTTCCCATTCTATTGTTTTCCTCTATTTCTTTGCATTGATCACTGAAGAAGGCTTTCTTATCTCTTCTTGCTATTCTTTGGAATCTTGCATTCAAATGGGTGTATCTTTCCTTTTCTCCTTTGCCTTTAGCTTCTCTTCTTTTCTCAAGCTATTTGTAAGGCCTCCTTGGACAATCATTTTGACTATTTGCCTTTCTTTTTCTTGAGGATGGTCTTGATCACTGCCTCATGTACAATATCACGAATCTCCGTCCATAGTTCTTCAGGCACTCTGTCACTTGAATCTATGTGTCACTTCCACTGTATAATCATCAGGGATTTGATTTAGGTCATAGCTGAATGGTCTAGTGGTTTTTCCTACTTTCTCCATTTTAAGTCTGAATTTGGCAATAAGGAGTTCGTGATCTGAGCCAAAGTCTGCTGCCAGTCTTGCTTTTGCTGACTCTATAGAGTCAGCAAAGAATACAAGAGATTGCAAAGAATACAATCAATCTGATTTCGGTGTTGACAATCTGGTGATGTCCATGTATAGAGTCTTCTCTTGTTTTGTTGGAAGAGGGTGTTTGCTATGACTAGTGCGTTCTCTTGGCAAAACTCTGTTAGCCTTTGACCTGCTTCATTTTGTACTCCAAGACCAAATTTGCCTGCTACTCCAGGTATCTCTTGACTTCCTACTTTTGCATTCCAGTCCCCTATAATGAAAAGCACATCTTCTTTGGGGTGTTAGTTTTGAAGATCTTGTAGGTCTTCATAGAACTGTTC
>SJYX01024806.1:545579-560548 GCA_006410675.1 Oreotragus oreotragus
GGGATTGGGGGCAGGAGGAGAAGGGGACGACAGAGGATGAGATGGCTGGATGGCATCACGGACTCGATGGACGTGAGTTTGAGTGAACTCCGGGAGTTGGTGATGGACAGGGAGGCCTGGCATGCTGCAAGCCATGGAGTCACAAAGAGTCGGACATGACTGAGCGACTGAACTGAACTTCAAACAACTGGGCTGAATTGGAACTTTTATTTTATTTTATTTTATTTTTATCGTACTGGATCTTTGTTGCTGCACGCAGGCTCTCTCTGGTCGCGGTAAGTAGGGGCAATTCCCTGGTTGCTGAGCATGGGCTTCTCACTGCAGTGGGTTCTCTTGTTGCAGAGCGCAGGCTCTGGGTACTGGTGCTCGGTAGTTGCGGCACATGGGCTTATCTGCTCCACTGCGTGTAGAATCTTCCCGGATCAGGGATCCAACCCATGTGTCCTGCATTAGCAGGCAGATTCTTAATCACTGGACCACCAGCAAAGTCCCTGAACTAGAACTTTTAAATTTTAAAATGCTGAATATATTATTGCTTTAATGATTAGATTTTAAATGTGCCCAAAATCAACATTATTATTCTGTGTTTGGCTATTCCCTTCTCCAGTACATGAGAGAGTTGGGTAGTTTGAAATCCGCCAACGTAATTATGTTTTTACACAGCTGGAGACTGTTCCACTTGACTAGGTATTGTCCACCAAAACCGTGTCTGTTCCTGCTCCCAGCATTCAGGAATTTCTTCCACAGAGAAAAGTGAGAAGGGAAGAAAGTCTTAATATTGTTGCTCCCTTTTAACTGATTTTCCTTTGGTTACAACTATTGATTCATTTGGGCTTCCCAGGTTGTGCTAGTGGTAAAGAACCCACTTGCAGGAGACATAAAAGATATAGTTAGATCCCTGAGTCAGGAAGATCCTCTGGAGGAGGGCATGGCAACCCACTCCAGTATTCTTTCTTGGAGAGTCCCATGGATGGAGGATGGTCCATGGAGTTGCAAAGAGTTGGATGTGATTGAAGCACCTTAGCACACACACACAATCTCTGATTCATTTACAGCATGAAAGAAATTATGTATGTTATGTCCACATATTGAAAGATGACAGACACTTCCCAAAACATTAGTTAGAATAGTTTTTATAATTTCCATGGCCAATGAGAACCATAGTGCAAGTGATGACAATAATAGTTTGACCCTTTTTTTTTTTTTAATGAATGGATATGACAAATTAAAGCATGTAAAAACACTGGAAAAGTCAAAGTAATCTGACATGACAAAGTCTCATCTGAATGTTATCATCTAGGGAACAGAAATGGGTTTATTTTAGCAAAGCTTTCAAAACCATATGTTTTGGATAATCTTTTTAGTCATAATTATTTGTATTTTGAGTTACTGACTGATTCTCAAGACCAGAAGAGATATTGTTTATAATACATTGAGTGGATGTTATAGTACTTTGTATTCTGTAATATCATCCTGAAATCCCAAGAGTCCCCCACAGACACTGTCCCTGTGGTACAAAGAAGGTTGCAACAGTGTAGGATTAAAGAGCAGGCTCTTTGCCAGGGGTATGTAACCATAGCTCTCAAAGATCCCACAGGTTTTCCTTGTGACCTTGCACCCATAGGATCATTGTCTACACATCTTATCCAGCAGGGGTTATAAATGCTATAGGAGTTCAAAGATGACAGAAATCAAATAATATGGGACTTAACTAATCCCCTCTTTGCCTCCGCTTCCATCTTCTCTGGAAACATTCAGGGATGCTGTCTGTGATTGATTAGATTGTGTGTGCATGGCTGATTCATCTAGGTCAATGTCATGAGAAAAATACCCAAGAAGTGTGCAATTACAATCTAATCATTGCAGTCTTAATGTATTCAAACCATTATGATAATTTGACAACAGCCAAATGAAATTTGAACTGTGCGACTAATCTTCCTTCCAAGTCATTTTTATTATGCACCACCCCATTGACCATTTGGCAATGGATTTACTGGAATTGTTGAACATTCTTTGATAGTTTGTCCCGACACTACCAAAGGAATTTGACATAAAAGGAAAAGCAATGCTTCATTTGTGGACCAGCATTCATAGATACCCAAGACTTAAAAAAAAATTATTCTTCCAAAAAAAAAAAAAATCATTCTTCCATTCAGCGCACATCCACTCAGCTGCTATGTTCCCCACATGGGACTATATATCAGACATCAAAAGGTGAATAAGCCTTAGTCCTTGAGAAACACATCACTGAACCAGAAGAAAGACAGTGACCTATAAACAATGCTGGCTGTCCACTATGGTAACCCTAACTGAATGTAGATATTATACAATTAATTACTTGTATTTAAACTAAAGATGTGCTGAAAGCACATAGCACACATCATATTTCAAAGAATTTATTGTTTATTATTGGTAATCTTTACCTTGAAATTATATTTCTGTATATATTAGATTAGGTAAAATATATTATTAAAATTGTGCTTTATTTCTACTTTTTTAACGTGGCTACTGTAAATTATTAATTTTGTGTTTGGTTCCTGTTATATCTCTATTGGGCTGCAATGATAATACTAGTGTAGCAGTGTCAGTCATGTCCGACTCTGTGGCCCCATGGACCTCATGCTGGCCAGGGTCCTCTGTTCATGGAATTCTACAGGCAAGAATACTGGAGTGGGTAGCCATTTCCTTCTCCAGGGACAATGATATAATATATGTGCCGTATGTGTGGTATATGTATACCAAGAAAGTTATGCACAGAGGAAAAGTTAAAAGATTCTGCTGGCAGAGATTTTGACCTTTAATATTGGTCTTTAAGAGATGTCTCTGGAGGAGGTTTGAGGAAAACATCACAGTGGAAGAATCGTGAGCAAAGTCACAGAGGCCTTAAAGTGTTTGGTGTGTTTGTGGAATGGCAAATAGTTTCGTGCGGAAAGAAGTGAGTAGCAGTAAACAGGCTGGGAAGGCATGCGGAGGCCCATGAGGGGAGTGTCTTGTTGGCTATGATAAAGAGGTCAACTCCATCCTATACACTCAGGAGCATCCTCAAAGTCTTTAAGCAGGTGATTGACATACACAGCCGGGTCCTTTGTGTTCTGCGAGCAGACAGAAAAGGACGAAGGGGAAGAAAACCGAGAAGAAAGACCGTTAGGAAATTAGGTCAAGAGACTTCCCGGGTGGTCCAGTGGATAAGACAGCACACTCCCAGGGAAGGGGGACCAGGTTGGATCCCTGGTTGGAGAACTGAGATCTCACAGACTGCAGCTAAACCCGCAAGCCACAGCAAAGACCCAACACAGACAAACAGTTAATAAATAATGAAAGAAAATGATACCAAGAATAATGAGAGCTCAAATAAGATCCCATGATGGGATGAGTAGAGAGGAGTAAGACTCTACAGGTGATTCCGAAAGTACCCAAGGGAATGGCACTCACCTTGAAGTCAGAAGGCAGATTTTGTTCCCCAAGAGAATGTTCATTTTCTATCTGCTAAATGTACTTATTATCAACCAATGACAGAGAATAAAAGTGTTGAGAATCACATTCATTCTCAGATTCTTTTGAATTTGCACCATTTTTACGTTCTTTAGGGCTTTTTTCCCATTCATCCTGAGTCCACTGAGGACTGTAAGAGCATCTGCTTGCTCAGTGATCCCGCATGGAGCACCTCCTCTTGGGACAGACCCTCCTTTTTTCTCATGTCGTGCTAGCCTATCAGTGAAAAAGGCTAACCCACGTGGCCAGGCCTGGACTTGAATCGCTCTTCTTGCTTCCGCTTTCCTTTTGCACAAAGGCCACTGAAATCTGTTCTGTTTACATAATAGCTACTTCTGTCTTCTGTCATGTTTTCATTTTCCCTTGGGGAGAAAAATGCTAGTCTCCCCAGGATTCATGAGAAAAAATGAAGAGTATAGTTCAATTAGCAACTCATGGGAAGCAGACTTTGGAGTGTTCCAAGCCAGTAACAAGAGATGAAGCTGACAGAAGTTAGTGGAGACTAAGAAAGAAAGACTTCCCAGGGGGTGCTAGTGGTAAAAAACCCGCCTGCCAGTGCAGAAGACTTAAGAGACACGAGTTTGATCCCTGGGTGGGGAAGATCCCCTGGAGGAGGCCATGGCAACCCACTCTGGTATTTTGGCCTGGAGAATCCATGGACAGAGGACCTCAGTGGGCTACAGTCCATAGGGTCACACAGAGTCAGATACAACTGAAGTGACTTAGCATGCACGTAAAAAAGAAAGAAAGACCAAGAGCAACACCACAACAATAGTTTATCCCAATAAAAGATGCTGGGAAGAGAAAGAAACATTCACTTTCATTGCAAGAAAAACAGTAGATGAAGTAAGTGGGGAAAGAAAACACAAAATAGCCACGGGCTACAGCTATAGAATTAAGCATTTTCCTTGGTTTAAATCTGACTGTGTCTTTGTTCTTAAGAGTCCACAGGATGATTATTACAGGTATTATCTTCAGATACTCACATCACCCTTCTGAGTGGAACCTCTTGGGGTCCTGTGTAGCAAAACATGACCCTGAGTTATAAAGAGGAACATTCCGAGACATCTCAATCTATGACTCAAGGAGTGAAACCACATGATCTGCTGGTAAGGAAAGTGTAGGGGATTCCATTCTCTAAAGTAAACATTCAAAAGAATTCTAAAATCAGCTACTGACCACCAGGACATCTTTTAAAAAAAAAAAAAACTGCTAGGGGCTGGGAAATCAACCCTGAATATTCACTGGAAGAACTGATCCTGAAGCTGAAACTCCAATACTTTGGCCACCTGATATGAAGAGCCAACTCATTGGAAAAGACCCTGATGCTGGGAAAGATCAAGGGCATGAGGGGAACGGGACAACAGAGGATGAGGTGGTTGGATAGCCTCACTGGCTCAAAGGGCATGAGTTTGAGAAAACTCTGGGAGATAGTGAAGGACAGGGAAGCCTGGTATACTGTAGTCCATGAGGTAGCAAAGAGTCAGGACTCATCAAATGAACAACAAAGGGGCCAGGAAGCTGGAAAATGCCTAAATCCATCAGGGTGTGTTTGTTACAAGCAACAGAAACTGACTCCAGCTACATTAAGTTAAAAAAACAAAGTTGAAAGACTATGGAATAACTCACAGAAATGAAGGAAAACACACTGGCCAAATTTTCAGAAAAGCCAGGAATCAGGAAAGCTCTGAAGAGCTAGATAGCAACAACCAAGAAACTTTGTTCAGGGCTCTGCCACTAGAATTCATCAGTTTAATCAATTCTCTGGATTATACTATGTGATATTCACACCTTAGGAAGAGAGCTTCTTACTAGCCTAGCTTGGATCAACCACCCACTTCTGTCCAGGCAAGACAGAATTCCTTGATTGGTAGTCACTCCAAGTCTGAAAGCAACAGAGAAAATGTAGTTGAG
This sequence comes from Oreotragus oreotragus, assembly GCA_006410675.1. NCBI lineage: Eukaryota > Metazoa > Chordata > Mammalia > Artiodactyla > Bovidae > Oreotragus > Oreotragus oreotragus. Next base: position 550,986 of record SJYX01024806.1, read on the forward strand.
TTCCCCAAAAGAAGAAGAAGGGGTGCTGTGATGGCAAAAACAGGTGTCCCCTACAGGACCCACGTCCTTTCTTTGTTCCTGTTCTCCACTATTCTAACTCTCTCATCTAAAACCTACCCACTCTCATGGTCTACCTTCAACTCACTTTCTCTAAGAAGTCTCCTCTGGATATTCCAACCCTTCTTGCCCTCTTTCTCTTATGAACACAAACAAGTAGTCATTCACATAATCATTCAACAAATATATTGAGCCTTCACAGTATGCCAGGTACTCTATTGCGTAAACATTCTGCATGTGATAGTTTTCCTTCTTCTTCCCATAATGTTCTAGATATAATCATTCATATTTGGAAACTCAGTTAAGACTTAACAGCATTTATCATTTATAGGTTGCTCATCAGTCATTGCTAACATGAGAGGGGTCAGCTTTGGGTCAAATGAGATAGCCTACACCCAAGCTCTGAAATAGTCTTAATAACCTATATCACACAATTGCTCTAAAACCAAAGTTCTTAGAGATCCTTGCTGCTGCTGCTAAGTCACTTCAGTTGTGTCCGACTCTGTGCGACCCCATAGACGGCAGCCCACCAGGCTCCCCTGTCCTTGGGATTCTCCAGGCAAGAACACTGGAGTGGGCTGCCATTTCCTTCTCCAATGCATGAAAGTGAACAAAGTCTAAGTGAAGTCGCTCAGTCGTGTCTGACTCTTTGCCACTGCAGCCTACCAGGCTCCTCCGCCCATGGGATTTTCCAGGCAAGAGTACTGGAGTGGGTTGCCATTGCCTTCTCCAGAGATCCTTGCAAGACAGGTCAATTCTAAGTGATAGAAGTACAGACACTCAATTTACACTTAATTTGTAGTTATTAACCAACTCAATAAACAAATATTATTGAACATCTTTTCTATATAGGACACTTTACTAGGTAGAGCTGATATTCAGCAGCACACACTGGTACACTNAAAAAAAACTGCTAGGGGCTGGGAAATCAACCCTGAATATTCACTGGAAGAACTGATCCTGAAGCTGAAACTCCAATACTTTGGCCACCTGATATGAAGAGCCAACTCATTGGAAAAGACCCTGATGCTGGGAAAGATCAAGGGCATGAGGGGAACGGGACAACAGAGGATGAGGTGGTTGGATAGCCTCACTGGCTCAAAGGGCATGAGTTTGAGAAAACTCTGGGAGATAGTGAAGGACAGGGAAGCCTGGTATACTGTAGTCCATGAGGTAGCAAAGAGTCAGGACTCATCAAATGAACAACAAAGGGGCCAGGAAGCTGGAAAATGCCTAAATCCATCAGGGTGTGTTTGTTACAAGCAACAGAAACTGACTCCAGCTACATTAAGTTAAAAAAACAAAGTTGAAAGACTATGGAATAACTCACAGAAATGAAGGAAAACACACTGGCCAAATTTTCAGAAAAGCCAGGAATCAGGAAAGCTCTGAAGAGCTAGATAGCAACAACCAAGAAACTCTGTTCAGGGCTCTGCCACTAGAATTCATCAGTTTAATCAATTCTCTGGATTACACTATGTGATATTCACACCTTAGGAAGAGAGCTTCTTACCAGCCTAGCTTGGATCAACCACCCACTTCTGTCCAGGCAAGACAGAATTCCTTGATTGGTAGTCACTCCAAGTCTGAAAGCAACAGAGAAAATGTAGTTGAGTTCCCCAAAAGAAGAAGAAGGGGTGCTGTGATGGCAAAAACAGGTGTCCCCTACAGGACCCACGTCCTTTCTTTGTTCCTGTTCTCCACTATTCTAACTCTCTCATCTAAAACCTACCCACTCTCATGGTCTACCTTCAACTCACTTTCTCTAAGAAGTCTCCTCTGGATATTCCAACCCTTCTTGCCCTCTTTCTCTTATGAACACAAACAAGTAGTCATTCACATAATCATTCAACAAATATATTGAGCCTTCACAGTATGCCAGGTACTCTATTGCGTAAACATTCTGCATGTGATAGTTTTCCTTCTTCTTCCCATAATGTTCTAGATATAATCATTCATATTTGGAAACTCAGTTAAGACTTAACAGCATTTATCATTTATAGGTTGCTCATCAGTCATTGCTAACATGAGAGGGGTCAGCTTTGGGTCAAATGAGATAGCCTACACCCAAGCTCTGAAATAGTCTTAATAACCTATATCACACAATTGCTCTAAAACCAAAGTTCTTAGAGATCCTTGCTGCTGCTGCTAAGTCACTTCAGTTGTGTCCGACTCTGTGCGACCCCATAGACGGCAGCCCACCAGGCTCCCCTGTCCTTGGGATTCTCCAGGCAAGAACACTGGAGTGGGCTGCCATTTCCTTCTCCAATGCATGAAAGTGAACAAAGTCTAAGTGAAGTCGCTCAGTCGTGTCTGACTCTTTGCCACTGCAGCCTACCAGGCTCCTCCGCCCATGGGATTTTCCAGGCAAGAGTACTGGAGTGGGTTGCCATTGCCTTCTCCAGAGATCCTTGCAAGACAGGTCAATTCTAAGTGATAGAAGTACAGACACTCAATTTACACTTAATTTGTAGTTATTAACCAACTCAATAAACAAATATTATTGAACATCTTTTCTATATAGGACACTTTACTAGGTAGAGCTGATATTCAGCAGCACACACTGGTACACTTGTATCAGTTGGTAAAATTGTGAAAACTCCCATGCTGGCTGGTAAGTAACCAGTGTCCTGCGCCTCCAAGAGCTCCACCATCACTCCAGACATTTCCATTCCTATGCACCTCTCCAGGACTCCTACCTTTCCACAATCCAAAGACTAAGGGTTAACCTCTGACATACAACTCTGCTCCAGCCCTTGGGCCCACGTTTGTTCTCATAAGTATCCTGTCATCCTGTTGATAAATATTTTTAATATCACTTTGGTTCTAAGTACAGGAGTGGATACAAAATGGGCAGATCCTAAAGAGTTTAAGGATGGAGTACTGCCAACAATAACAAGGAATAAAGTGGATGAATCTCAAAAACATTGTGCTAAGTGAAAGAAATCAGACCAAAAAAAGAGCACAAACTATGATTTCATTTATGTGAAGTTCTAGATCAGAAAAAAAAAAAAAACTGTGATAATATAAATCAGCACAGTAGTTCCCTGGGATGGGATGGAGAAGAGTTATTGATTGGAAAGGGAAATTGTCAGCAGTGATGGAAATGTTTTACAGCTTATGAGGGAGGGGTGCTTAAAGTCTGTTCACTTTGTTGTAAGTTATTTTAGCTCCCTCAGTTTTCTCATTTGCAAAATAATGACAATAGTTGTTGCGAGAGTCAAATGAGATATCCACTGAAAGCACTGAGAACATCCAGCACATAGTAGATGCACAATTAATGTTCACTTTTAAATTAGGCAATAGCTAAACTCTGGAGAAGAGGTCGTGTTCAGTTAGGAGAGCATTGTTGTTCAGTTGCTCAGTCATGTCTGACTCTGCAACCCCATGGACTGCAGCATGCCAGGCTTCCCTGTCCATCACCATCTCCCAGAGCTTGCTCAAACTCATGTCCATTGAGCTGGTGATGCCATCTAACTATCTAATCATCTGTTGTCCCCTTCTCCTCCTGCCTTTAATCTTTCCCACCATCAGGATCTTTTCCAATGAGTCAGTTCTTCATATCAGGTGGCCAAAGTATTGGAGCTTAAGCTTTAGCATCAGTCCTCCCAATGAATATTCAGGACTGGTTTCCTTTAGGATTGAGTGGTTTGATCTCCTTACAGCCCAAGGGACTCTGAAGAATCTTCTCCATCACCACATTTTGAAGGCATGAATTCTTCAGTGCTGAGCCTTTTTTACTGCCCAACTCTCACAGGAGAGCTTTGAGGAAGCACCATTTGAGTTGAGTTTTGAAGAATTGTTTGTAAGACTTGCTAGGGAGATAGGAGGAAATTATATGTGTGTTACTCACCTAAGTACTCTATCCAAGAATTCTCTTCAGTGTCACTTCCTGATTATCCCTTTGGCTACATGACTGCCCTTTCTACCTGCTCTCCAAGCACCCAATACTCTCTTGAGCAGCACTTACTATACTTGCATTTAATCAATACATTCATTAATTAGCATTTAAATAATATTTATTTCATGTGTATCACTCTTCTCCAGTAGACTAGAAGCTACAAGTGGTCAAGGTGCTCACTTTCATATACTCAGGTCCTAGCAAAGAAACTGACAGAAATTATTAGTAAATAAATAATAAACTCATGATTTATTTTCTATAAATCAAGTTATCATTTCACCCCACTCAACTCAATGTGGAGTATATTTACTCAATGTGTGGACTGGGTCCCTCAGTGGGCTAACACACTAATTCTATCACTTTCTCCAAGTGAATGTAGGGCAAGCTAGCTCTTTATATTCTTATACAGATCAGAGGATTGGAATTGGAGTTCATCTGCATAAATTTCTTGCTACCTATATCCATTATTGATATTATGCATAAAATGGATAACTAATGAGAACCTACTGTATAGCACAGGGAACTGTACTCAGTGCTCCATGGTGATATAAATGAGAAGGGAAAAAAGAGGGGATATATGTATCTGTATGGCAGATTCATTTTGCTGTACAGTAGAAACTAATGCAATATTGTTAAGCAGCTATACACCAATAAAAATTAATTTTAAAAAAATTTTGTTACAAACAAAGGAATGTCTGTAAAGCATTTTTCACTGTGTCTTTTCCCTGGTGGCTCAGATGATAAAGAATCTGCCTGCAATGCAGGAGACCTGGGTTTGATCCCCCGGTCAGGAAGATCCCCTAAAGAAGGGAATGGCAACCCACTCCAGTATTCTTGCCTGGGAATTCCCAAGGACAGAGTAGCCCAGTGGGCTACAGTCCATGGGGTAGCAAAGAGTCAGACATGACTGAGCAATGTGAAAAATGCTCAAAAAATGGTTGCATCAATATGATTCCCTTCACCCAACTCACCGAGTAACATCACTCCATCCACGGTGTTGTTATGCCAAAAACATATCAAAATGTATGTTCTGGATCCGGAGGGATGATGGGGGGTGGGAGGAGGGAGGGGGGTTCATGTTTGGGAGTTCGTGTACACCCGTGGCGGATTCATGTCAATGTATGCCAAAACCAGTAGAGTACTGTAAAGTAAAATAAAATTTAAAAAAAAAAATACCAAAAAAAAAAAATGTATGTTCTGATATCAAAATGTATCACAACACTCCTGACTATATAGACCCTTCTTCTCAAAGTCCTCCCCCAACTCCCAACTGGCAGACTGTGGAATAAAGCTCAGTATGCTTGGTCTCCATTGCGTGTATCTCACCCAAGAATGCATTGCAGAAAAAAAAATTCAATAGCCAACTGTTTGACTTCCCTTTCCTTTCTACCTACCCAAGATTGTATTTTCTAATTTTACCAATAATGAGTTTGTGAGTTCTCCAAAAACATTTTAGAATTTATAAAAATCTCACACCTACTCTATCTCATTTTACATTTAGATTAACCTCATTATAACATTTTTCAATATAGGATTAGAAAATTAGAAACAGACACTATAATCTGTCCCAGGACACAAAAAAGAGCAAGGAGAAGGGCCAGGATTTCAAATCCAAGTCTTCCAGCTTTGAACCTTGCATTCTTCAGCTTCTGATCTAGAAGTAATTTTCTAGGAATTTCTACCATAGAAAAATTATATTTCTGAGTATCTTTCAGTCTGGGTATGATGAGGCCCAACATCTGATTGCTTTTGACCCCAGGTCTAAACTTCAGGGAAATTAGATTGCACTTGATAAGCACAGCCTGGGGCTTCAAGACTTTAGTCACTGTCCTTGTATGAATCTTCTGGAGTAAGAACTCAGTTGACTCAAGTGCAATCTCCAGCAAGTAAACATCACTGGGAAAACTCCCACCCTGGAGAAGTGGTGAAGTAGCCTGTCACACTAGTAGGGAAAAATAAAGTTCTGAGTGTAACAGCCTCCAGAACGGACCGGGTAGGATCATCCAAACATTTGCTGGCCTCTGCTTCTATTTTTTTTTTTCCTGCATCAAATTTATTCAAGTCCAGTGAGATGGAGTTATTTCCTTTTTATATACCTTGTTAATTATCTCCTTGTATGTGTGTGTGTACAGTTAAGGGTAACTGTAAGAGCTTTTTTTAAGTTAATAAAGCTACCAAATTCTAATGAGATAAGTGTGAAAGTACCTAGGATTCTTCAAGGCATGTGTGGGTATTTCATAAATGCTTATTAACCTGGAATCTGCTGAAATTTCTTTCTGGGAGCCTTTTAGTTTTTTAAAGTGGACACCGAGGCCAGTTTTTATCCTAACCCTACCATGGAACTAAATATACCCAGAATATGGAGCTCTTTTGAAACCTTAGTTCCTTGCCTAAGGATTTCCAACCCATCAAAATACTACTAAGTAAAGTTTCAAAGTCAAAATGATCAGACTACTTTTCACCACAAACCCTGGAGAAATAAAACCGCTAGTAACTCGTTAGAAAGGCTGAGGAAAAGCTATCTTGTGGGCTGGCCAAAATCGTCTATCACTGTTCAAAATTTTCTCTGGGATATTTCTTCTCTAAATATTGCAAGGAAAAAAATCAGCTGTTTCACACATGCATATGTCTAAAACCATTGGCTCAAATTTCACACACAGAGACACTGACAAGTTCCTTCTCTCTGAAAGGAGAAATACAAACCAGACGGATGCTCCCTCATTTGCATTTCCCCCTCCCTGAGCTGCTTTCTCAGTAAATGCCATGATTTTAAAATGAAGTCTGGTTTGTTTCCAACATCCAAAATGTCTTTATTTGCACCCTGAAAATGCTGACGTCAATTGCCTTACAAATCCAAGGAGGAAAAAATACCAATTAATTGTAGTCGAGAAGACTGTTGAATCTCTAATAATGTTAGGCCCAGAGCTTGTCAGCACTGTATCTGTTGCCATAGTTACCTGTGAGGGATGAGAACAACTGCATATCACTTAGCTAAATGATCCCACATGGCACCTTAGTGATTATTAGAAAGAGATCTGATATTCCTCCAGTGAAGCTAGCAACCAAGTAAAATGGTCCCTATAAGCAGGGTTTTCTCAAGGTTTTTTTTTTTTTCCCTTCCAGATCCCAACAGAATGATCCTTTGAAAACTCTTAAAAGCAATCTTTCAATCTTTGCTTTCAGAACAATTTAGAAATGCAATGTGACAAAAACGAACTTGCTGAATCACTCTGGACTATATAATAATACCAGCTTTTCCCACTACCAAAGAGTGAAAAATATGTTAACATGCATTTTCCTAGCTTACAGGATAGCAACCAAACTGATCTTTTCTCTTAAATGGCTGGTTTCATTCCAAAGTAGTGTGGAGGGAATCAGTCCAAGGGTGTACTTTAGTAGGTGTATATTTTACTAACTTAAACGAATGAAGCACATTGTCGCATTTATTTAAACTGTTTATACATGTAGATGTGCCCACAATTTAAAGATTCTTGGCAGCATTTACTGAGCCCATGCCCCTTCCATCGAAGGAGAGGGTTGAGAATCAGAAACAATCTGTTTAAGGTTGGCCCCGCTTGTTCCAGAAAGCTCACACAGAGCCATTCTTAGCTCCTTAGAGGCTCTTATAAGAAAAACAGACACAAGAGTCAAATTCCTTTAGAGAAATAGTGTTAAATTTAATATTTATCATGGAGAGGATTTAAAGTCTTGATGATAAGAGAAATAAGGCGCTTGGCATATAAGACTAGATTGTGTTGTTAAATGAAATACACACACACACACACACTTTCTGTGGTGAAATATACTAGAAGGCAGTGAAATACACTAGAAGGCTGAGGTCCAGTGCCTTAATCAACATGTGCAGTGCTGGTCACTCTATATTTTCCAAGATGAAGGGTCTTCACAACTAACTGTTCCAAAAATGTACAGGAACGCAGCCTTTTTTGGCCAAAAATTGAATAGTGTTCTTTGCTTTTCAACAAGAAAAGTAAAGATAATGCAAACGGGGTATTAATCTTTCCCATCTGATACAAACTTTGCAAGAGAAACAGGCACACACCCAAGCATACCTGCACATCTACATAGGCATAATATATTCATAAACATGAGGATACCACTGGGATTTCGGAGTCCTAGGATTTAATGAGTAACATTTTGTTCCTATGGTTGTTTCTCAGCTGCTGGGATAACCTGAAAGTTTCTAGCCTCATTTCCCTAGTGGTTCTGTGTCAGAGAAAAGAGCAGAAAATGAAATCAAAGGCCCTTATTTCATCAGCTGACACAGGAGGGGACAGCAGAGGGAATTGCAGGCTCAGGCTGGCAGCGAGCCCTTTTACTCACAGAGGAAAATTACCAGAACTCTCTGCAGAGCAGACTCAGAGCAGCTAGCAGCACTGCCTGGTGCTCTCCTCTCCTCTGAGACTGAGCAGACACGGCTTTATAAACACAGCGGCAGAGAGAAACCAGGATTCCACGGCGAGGCAGAGCAGGCCGCCTCCAGCCAGGTGGTCCTCCTGCCCTGTCTGCAGACGTTGAACAGACGGCATGAAGCACTCATGGTAAAGTACCATCTAGAACAGCCAGCTGTCCCTAGAATAGCTGCAACGCCAGAAGCCGGCAGAATGGCCCTCGTGGCGAGGGCGGGCGCTGGCTTTTCCATCGTACGCCGCGGAAATGGATGCTCCCCAGAAACCCACTGGCTTATCCAGTCGCCTGGCAGACATGAGTGCACTTCCACGGACTCTGTCCTCCATGCCTCTGCTCTGGGATCGCAGAGTTGCCAGGGCCCACGGGACTCCCAGCACAGAGAACAGAGAAGGGAAAAGTCAACTGAACACTGTATTGTAGAGATAGTAGAGATGTCAGTTTCTTGCCTTAGCTTATATGAGTTTTGAGCCTTCCAAAGGTAAAGTCCTCTGACTATACCCTGCTATATTCCAGCTCCTAGGTGGAAAACTGGTTCAAAATGGGGCTCAGAATATATGACATGAATGAAGGAATGAACAAATGAATGAATGAAACATTACCTACTTTTCCTCCACAATTAGCCCTAATCATCAAAAAAGCTATGTGCATGTGTGAGGTGTACAGTGTGTTTCCATTGAAATCCAACTTCTGAAGACAATTGGCCTTCTCTATCCACAGTTCTGTATTTGCAGATTCAACCAACTGGAGGTCAAAAATATTCAGGGAAAAAAAAATTCCAGAAAGTTCCCAAAAGTGACCCTTGAATTTGCTGTATGGCTGGCAACTATCTACGTAGCACTTACTTTTTAGAAGCTTTTTATTTAGTATTGGGGTACAGCCGGTTAATGAACAATGTTGTGACTGTTTCAGGTGCACAGCGAAGGGACTCAGCCATACATATACATGTATGCATTCTCCCCAAAACTCCCTTCTCATCCAGGTTGCCACATACATTGAACAGAGTTGCATGTGTACAAAGCACTTACATTTTATAGTCACAACTATTTATATAGCAGAGCATCATATTAAGTATTATATGTAACCTAGAGATGATTTAAGGAAATGGCAACCCACTCCAGTATTCTTGCCTGGAGAATCCCAGGGATGGGGGAGCCTGGTGGGCTGCCGTCTGTGGGGT
>SJYX01024806.1:573563-590281 GCA_006410675.1 Oreotragus oreotragus
AAGTCTGACACTGTTTCCACTGTTTCCCCATCTATTTCCCATGAAGTGATGGGACCAGATGCCATGATCTTCGTTTTCTGAATGTTGAGCTTTAAGCCAACTTTTTCACTCTCCATTTTCACTTTCATTAAGAGGCTTTTTAGTTCCTCTTCACTTTCTGCCTTAAGAGCGGTGTCATCTGCATATCTGAGGTTATTGATATTTCTCCCAGCAATCTTGATTCCAGCTTGTGTTTCTTCCATCCCAGACTTTCTCATGATGTACTCTGCATATAAGGTAAATAAGCAGGGTGACAATATACAGCCTTGACGTACTCCTTTTCCTATTTGGAACCAGTCTGTGGCAAGAATACACAGAAGAACTATATAAAAAAGATCTTCACGACCCAGATAATCACAATGGTGTGATCACTCACCTAGAGCCAGACATCCTGGAATGTGAAGTCAAGTGGGCCTTAGAAAGCATTACTACGAACAAAGCTAGTAGAGGTGATGGAATTCCAGTTGAGCTATTTCAAATCCTGAAAGATGATGATGTGAAAGTGCTGCACTCAATATGCCAGCAAATTTGGAAAACTCAGCAGTGGCCACAGGACTGGAAAAGGTCAATTTTCATTCCAATCCCAAAGAAACTCAATGCCAAAAAATGCTCAAACTACCGCACAATTGCACTCATCTCACACGCTAGTAAAGTAATGCTCAAAATTCTCCAAGCCAGGCTTCAGCCATACGTGAACCGTGAACTTCCAGATGTTCAAGCTGGTTTTAGAAAAGGCAGAGGAACCAGAGATTAAATTGCCAACGTCTGCTGGATCATCAAAAAAGCAAGAGAGTTCCAGAAAAACATCTATTTCTGCTTTATTGACTATGCCAAAGCTTTTGACTGTGTGGATCACAATAAACTGTGGACAATTCTGAAAGAGATGGGAATACCAGACCACCTGACCTGCCTCTTGAGAAACCTATATGCAGGTCAGGAAGCAACAGTTAGAACTGGACATGAAATATATGTTATATCATATGATAAATCTTTCTGACTTACTTCACTTAGTACAATAATACCCAGTACCCATGTTGCTGAAAATGGCATTATTTTCTTTTTTTTTCATGGCTGAGTAGTGTCCCACTGTGTATATATAAATATATACCACATCTTCTGTATCCATTCCTCTATCAGTGGACATATAGGTTGCTTCCACGTCTTGGCTATTGTAAATAGTGCTGCTATGGGAAAACTCTAATTCAAAAAGATACATGCACCAGGGAGCTTAGCTCGGTGCTCTGTGATAATCTAGATGGATGGAGGAGGGGGTAAGGAAGGTCTAAGAGGGAGGGGATACATGTATAAGTGTGGCTGATCCACTTCATTATACAGCAGAAACACAGCATTGTAAAGCAATTTTGCTCCAAGAAAACATATTTTATTTTAAAAAGAACAAACAAAAAGGAACATGCACTCTGATGGACACACTTTTTTTTTTTATTGTCACCACTGGGAGGGAGGTGCTACTGGCATCTAGTGGGGAGAAGCTGGGGGCTGCTGCTAAACATCCTACAGCTCACAGGACAGCCCCCCAAGAAAGGATTTCCAGCCCCAAACATCGGCAGCTGAGGTTAAGAAACCCGCCCTGCTGAAGGGTGACTCGCGTGCCGACATGCAAGCTGTCCCTCCCCTGCCCTTTCTCCTACTTGGCTTCCAGGACACCAAGCCTGTCATGTCTCCTCCAGCCTCCCCGCTTTGTCCTCCTGTCACCTCTGTGGCCCCGCCTCAATGCCCCAACTTCTAAACACCGGTGTGTGCCAGGCTCAGTCCTTGGATTTCATCCTCCCGCCCAGTCTCACTCCGGTCTACACCTTGAAATATCTGCACCCCTACCCAGACCCCTCCCCTGAATTCAAATCTTGGTCCGGACTCCCCCACACACACTGAATTCCAGGTTCACAGATTGTTAATCATTTCCCATGAACATCTCCAAGTCATCTCAAAACTCCACACATCCAAAAGTGAACTCCTGATCTTTCCCCCCAAAACCTGCTCCCCCAACCAACCTCAGTTTATGGCAATTCCATCTGTCCAGTTGCTCAGAGAAATAACCTTGCAGTCATCCTTGACTCCTCTGTTTCTCTCACACTTTCAACTTACCATTAAATCCTACTGACTCAAAACACATACAAAATCGGTTATCCCCATGGCCCAAGCCACCCTCATCCCTTGACCAAGAGCATCACAATGGTCTCCTAACTGCTCTCCCTGCTCCTACCTCTAGCCCCTTCTGTTCAGGAGCCAGGGTGATCCTTTTAAAAGATGAATCAGAATCCTGTCACTTCTGTATTCAGAATCCTCAATGGCTCCTATCAATACCAAAATAAAAGCCACAGTTCTTAGAATTTCTTACAAGGTTTTACACGATCCTTCTGCTTCGAAATCCCCTAGTCTACCCTCAGCAGTATCTTGCTGACTCATATCCTACTGCGCTTGTTCCTTCACTCTGCAGCCACACTGGCCAGCCAAACACACCCCCAACTGCAGGACTTCTGCCACTGCTGTACCCTCTGCCGAGAACGATCTCCCCCTAAAATTCCCCATGGCTTGCCCCATCAGTCTTTCAGGCTTTATCCAAATGTCACCTTCTCAGAAAGTCCACATGATTTAAAAATTGCAGTCTTCCACCTCCCTTTGTCAATTTTAATACTTTTCCCACAGTGCATATCACCATGTTTTTCTTATCTAGCTTGTTTATATCACCATATTTTTCTTATCGAACTTGTCTAATCTTCCCAACAGGATGCAAGCTCTCTACAGGCCGGGGACTTTTGGAACAGCCCCCAGAGCAGAGCCATCTGCAGTAAAAGCCCAATGTGATGAAGGATCAAATCCTCAGATAGACTTCAAGATGCTCTGGGAACGGGAGATGCTTTGCATCACCCCACCCAGCATTACGTTCAGTCTCTCCTTTCGCTTCCGTCTGGCACTGATCCCTCGCAGAGGCACTTGTACACATTCGTAATTTCATTTAATTTATTAGGAACTCCATCCATTTCTAATTGAACATTCAATCTGAATGCTTAAAATGTCGGAAGGTATCTTCGCCACGGTGAAGGCTTCATTTATCAGTCTACGAGGAGTCTTGCTGAGACTACAAATCTCGCCTCGGAGAGGCTGAGAGCGGAGTTTTTACACCATCGTGTGGACAGAGTGGGAACTGCACCTCCGGGACCGGTTTGTCCTGTGACTTGAGGCTTCCGTTCACCTCTCTCCTCCCCACCCTAAAAGCAATGCAACTCCTTCTCTCCTCACCGTCTTGACGTCCAAACTCCTCCATGACTGGGTTTTAGATTGGTGATCTCCCTTTTCAGGAATAAATCGATTTCCTCCTGGCCCAAAAAAGGAGAGAACCGAAGGTGCCTGAGGTTTTGTCTTCTCCCAAACTGTTCTGCTTAGCAGCTTCACCCACTTCTAGTCAGTAAGCCAGAACGTGCTACAGGTAACTTCAGTGTTTCATACGGAAAACAGCTACCCAGGAGGCACAATTTCCATGTCATCGTGGAAGGCCAACCATCTCACCCACCAGCCTGTTGGAACTTCTATAATACACCTTTGATTTCACTATCAGAACTCAGGCTTCAGATTGAATACTCCTGGAAGAAGTGACAGCTTGATTTCCAATCACATCAACTTACATGGCTGGTATCTGACCTACAGGCATGTGTAGTGAGGACAGAGGAAGGTCAGTTGTCAGCCAGAAGGCAAAGTTTAAAGGCAGACCCCAAGGAGCAAAGCTTGGGACAAAGAAAGTTCAGCAGAGCCTTCAAATTCAACTTCACACACCCTACCATTTGGTTCCTGCTCAGCCCATCTCCCCCCAGAGTGATCTCACTACCTCCATCCTGTGTATTTGGGCTTGAGGAGGGGAAAAGGGCAGATCAGTCTTCATTTCTGAAAATTCAACATTAAAGCAATTGATAAAGCAGTCCTATAACTCTCAAGAATCCCAAACTACAAATTAACTACAGGCACCAAAGTTTGACAAAAGACTACGGACACAGATGGATGGTTTGTTATTAGCCCATGGGTTATTTGAAAGGGGCTGGCACTTCCAAAGGATAAGAAGTTTCTTGAATCACTTTAGCCAAGATGCAGGGGGGTATTTTGTTTGTTTGTTTTTTGTGAGATCTGTAAAGAACAGGAAAGAGTGTGGGGTCTTGAGTAGGTGTAAACAGGAAGGAGAAGGGAAGAGAATAAACATTTATTGAGAGCCTACTTATGGGAAGTTCTACCTAGGCTTATTACACACATATGTATCTAAACTGAACAACTCTCTTTAGAGACCAGCTCTGTGGCCTTGCACTAGTAATGTGACCTCTTCAAGCCTCATTTTCCTCATCTGTAAAATGATTCTGATGCTGCAGAAAACTCTGATGATTCCTTAACACCTTAAGCTTAGAACTACCCTCTGGTCCCACACTTCCTAATCTGGTGCTACATCCCAAGGAAGTGAAAGCAGGAACTCCAGCAGATATTTGTGCACCTGTGTCNCTCATCTGTAAAATGATTCTGATGCTGCAGAAAACTCTGATAATTCCTTAACACCTTAAGCTTAGAACTACCCTCTGGTCCCACACTTCCTAATCTGGTGCTACATCCCAAGGAAGTGAAAGCAGGAACTCCAGCAGATATTTGTGCACCTGTGTCCAGCACAGCATGGTTGTTGTTCAGTTACCACTGGTGTCCGACTGTGTTCAACACACCATTAGTCACCAAAAAATTTTTAAATGGGACCAGCCCGAATATCCATAAACAGATGAATGAGTAAACAGAATGTGCTGCTGCTGCTGCTGCTAAGTCACTCAGTCGTGTCCGACTCTGTGTGACCCCATAGACGGCAGCCCAACAGGCTCCCCCGTCCCTGGGTTAAATTTTTAAATGGGACCAGCCCGAATATCCATAAACAGATGAATGAGTAAACAGAATGTGCTGCTGCTGCTGCTGCTAAGTCACTCAGTCGTGTCCGACTCTGTGTGACCCCATAGACGGCAGCCCAACAGGCTCCCCCGTCCCTGGGTTTCTCCAGGCAAGAACACAGGAGTGGGTTGCCATTTCCTTCTCCAATGCATGAAAGAGAAAAGTGAAAGTGAAGTCGCTCAGTCTGTCCGACTGTTAGCGACCCCATGGACTGCAGCCCACCAGGCTACTCCGTCCATTGGATGTTCCAGGCAAGAGTACTGGGGTGGGGTGCCGTTGCCATACATATAGTGAATCCAGCTTTTAAAAGGAATGAAATTCTGGCACATTTTACAACATGGATGAAGCTTGAAAGCATTACGCTGGGTGAAATAAGACAAACAGAAAAGGACAATTGTTGTACATGTCTAGGTACCTAGAACAGGTCAGTTCAATTCATAGAGACAAAACGCTGAACAACTACTGGGGGGCAGGGCAGGTAATGGGAATGAGTGTTAATGGGCACAGTTTCAGTTTGGGATGATGAAGGGTTCTGTAAATGAAGAGTGGGAAGGCAATGGCACCCCACTCCAGTACTCTTATTACATGTCTAGGTACCTAGAACAGGTCAGTTCAATTCATAGAGACAAAACGCTGAACAACTACTGGGGGGCAGGGCAGGTAATGGGAATGAGTGTTAATGGGCACAGTTTCAGTTTGGGATGATGAAGAGTTCTGTAAATGAAGAGTGGGAAGGCAATGGCACCCCACTCCAGTACTCTTACCTGGAAAATTCCATGGACGGAGGAGCCTGGTAGGCTGCAGTCCATGGGGTCGTGAAGAGTCGGACACGACTGAGCGAATTCCCTTTCACTTTTCATTTTCATGCATTGGAGAAGGAAATGGCAACCCACTCCAGTGTTCTTGCCTGGAGAATCCCAGGGACAGGGGAGCCTGGTGGGCTTCCGTCTATGCGGTTGCACAGGGTCGGACACGACTGAAGCGACTCAGCAGCAGCAGCAGCAGCAGCAGCAGCAGCAATACTGGCTCAACCTTGTGAATATGTGAATTGCTCACTTAAAATGGTTAAAACGGTAAATTTTATATTACACGTTTTACCACAGTAATAAACAGAAAGATAGAGAATGATACTAAGTTACTATTCAAAGTTGTGTAACTCAGGCGCCCAAAAGCAATGTCCTTTTGACTATATTGTCTAATTCCAAAGGGATTTTATAATGGAATTGTTAAATTTGATTCTGTGAGAATATCTTGAATAGATGTTGTGAATTAACTGTGGTGGTTTTATTAATTACTGAAGCACAGAAAGAAAAGATATGACTCCCATGAATTTTCCCAAGTACACAATATGAAGTAGAAAAGAACCTTCCAGCTTTCCTCCCAAGCTGGGCCAGGCATGTCCACTGGGAGACTCCAGCAGGACACCAATTTTTCTTCTTCTGCAGTTCGATGAGAAAAGTCTCCATGATGGACTTTTTTTTTCCATGCACAGTGTAGAAGAATGTCTTTTGTCCTCCACATTTAATTGAGATGGAACATTCCAGGGCCAAGAAAAAGCCATGCATTTGAGGATGAGTAAGCTGGACATTATGGGAATGATGGTTACAGGATGTAGCTATTTGCCAAAAATGCGGCCTATGGGATTTAAGGACTGTGTCACATTGTTCTGCTTGATAATTTTTATTTAGACGAAATCAAAGTACTAATTTGATTTTCTTTTGAGGGGAAAAATGTCCAAAGTATACTAGGGTGTGTGTGTGGGGGGAGTCATGCAAGGGTGCTCCCCAACATATTCAGAGCCATGAGGAAGACAGGACGTCACCCCTGACCCAGAGAACAAACAAGAACCAACAAGATGAAATAGCCTATGCTTCCCAGTGAACCAAACAATGCAAGAGATAAGGGATAAAATGTCCAGGTTATGCTTTCCCCTGGAAAGAAAATAAGTCAAGAGGACTATCACTCTGAAGACAATTACAGAATGAATTTCTCTAGATAGAGTGCTTACCATATTTTCTCACCTCTTTCAAATCCTGCAGAAGTGCATAGTCAAGACAGAAAATAGAAAGACCATAAAGTGAAGATTCAAATGGCTCTCCAGATGTAAGTCCATTTTAGGAGAAATTGCACTTGTGAGGATGGATAAAATTGGGAAACAGGAAGAAAAATGGGGAGCTTAAATGTTAAAGCTGAGTTGAAAACCCTTAATGGAGCACCCACATAGAAAACATTGGGCTAGAATCCATGAAATAGAGAATAAACATGATCTAAAAGAATATATGCACACACACACACAACTGAATTATTTATCTGCACATCAAAAATTAACACAATATTTTAAATCAACTATACTTCATTAAAGGGACTTCTCCAGTTGCTCAGCAGTAAAGAATCCACCTGCAATGCAGGAGACACAGGTTTGATCCCTGGATTTGGGAAGATTCCCTGGAGGAGGGCATGGTAATCCACTCCAGTCTTCTTGCTTGGAGAATCCCATGGACAGAGGAGCCTGGTGGGCTATAGTCCGCAGGATCACAAAGAGTCAGACATGACTGAAGCGACTTAGCCTGCATGGATACTTCATTGAAAATAAATAAAAAGAATAAACATCATCTACCACCAAGAGTAATGAAAATAAAAACAAAAATAAACAAATGAGAACTAATTAAAAACTTTTGCACAGCAAGTGAAGCCATAAGAAAAATGAAAAGACAGCCCTCAGGATGGGAGAAAATATTTGCACATGAAGCAACTGTCAAGGGATTAATCTCCAAAATATACAAGCAGGTCATGCAACTCAATATCAAGAAAACAAACAACCCAATCAAAAAATGGGTGGAAGATCTAAATAGTCATTCCTCCAAAGAAGACATACAGACGGCCAACAAACACATGAAAAGATGCTCAACATCACTAGTTACTAGATAAATGCAAATCAGAAGTATAGCGAGGGATCATCTCCCACTCGTCAGAATGGTCGTCATCAAAATATCTACAAACAATAAATGCTGGAGAGGGTGTGAAGAGTGTAGAGAAAAGGGAACCCTCTTACACTGTTGGTGGGAATGTGAACTGATCCAGCCACTATGAAAAACCACATGGAGGCTCCTTAAAAAACTAAAACAGGGCTAGCTTATGATCCAGCAATCCCACTCCCGGGCATATATCCAGCGAGAACCAGAATTCAAAAGGATGCAAGCACTCCCGTGTTCATGGCAGCACTGTTTACAATAGCCGCACATGGAAGCAAGCTAAAAGTCCATGGACAGAGGCATGGCTAAAGAAGTTGTGGTATATATACGCACCAGAGCATTAGCCAGCCATAAAAAAGGGACAAAATAAGGCCATTTGCAGTGATGCAGACAGACCTGGGGCTTGTCCTGCTGAGTGAAGTAATTCAGAAGGAAAAAGACAAATACCATGTAATACCATTCACATGTAGACTCCAGAAAGACACTTCAGATTGCCTTATTTGCAAATTACAAACAGAGTCACAGACTGGGAAACTGGGACTGACATATATATACTGCTATATATAAAACAGAAAGCTAATGAGAACCTCCTGAGCACAGGTGACTCTACTCAGTGCTCTACGGTAGGTGACCTAAATGGGAAGGGAATCTAAAACGGAGTGGATATATGTGTAGGTATAACTGATTCACTTTGCTGTACAAAGAAACTAACACGATATTGTAAGGCAACTATATTCCAATTTTTGCTCAGTCGTGTCCGACTCTTTGCGACCCCATGGACTGTAGCCTATCAGGCTCCTATGTCCGTGGGATTTTCCAGGCAAGAGTGCTTGAGTGGATTGCCATTTCCTTCTCCAGGGCATCTTCCCAACCCAGGAATTGAACCCGGGTCTCCTGCATTGCAGGGAGACACTTTACCATCTGAGCCACCAGGGAAGCCTCTCAATAAAATATATATTAATTAAAAAACAATACTCCAAAATAAAATCAAAACAAACAAGAAAAAGAATAAGCATGATCCTCAACAGCCCAGTTTTTCATTTTTAAAAACCCAGTCTCATAAGCACAAAACTATGTTGATTCGAATAGCTAATTAAATAAATAGCATAGAAAGTTTTATATGAAAGTTGAATATATTTAACTCCTTCTCTTTCCTGAGTTTTTGTTAAAATGGTAACCAGAAAGTTTAAGTGGACCTGAACCAGCAACAGTGAAGAAAATTAAAGGGGGTGGGGAGCTTAATGATAACACAGGTCTGGAAGTTAAAAGGTGGCTGAAGGCATGTTAAAATGAAAATAAGAAGAAATCACAGTCTGGTGAGTCTGTGTGGAAAGGCATCCATTTCAGGAAAGAAAAAAAAAAAAAGGTTGTCTAGTCTGCCAATAGACAATCCCCAGCGAGGTTCAGAACTCAGAAACCCCAAGAATGATGAGTGTAATGAAATGAAGCTATGTACAAGAAGCAGTTTCTCTGCTCCACTGCACTCATCTAAAACGCCTGGAAGCCAGACAGCATTCCCCACCCGCCCAATTCCCTAAACACCAGAGAGTTCTCCTCAAAACAAATCAAATGGCCCCCCTAGAAATATCTCTGCATTCTGGCATTTAGGATGCCCTAAATCTCCAAGGCCCTCCAGTTGACAGGTACTGCCCACATACAGGACATTTTTATTGCCTCACACTTTAATTTGAATGAACACAAGGATGACCAGCCATTCAGGATAAAGACCTTTATTTTTTAATGACTCCAACCAATTTAAAGAAAAATGGGGTGTAGATGAAAACTCAAAAAACGAAAAAAAAAGAAAAGAAAACTCTAATTAGTAACTGCACCATAAAACGAAATAAGTAAAGGAAAATTGTAGACCAAAATAAGAGCTATTAAATTTTTTTAACTGTCAACAGAACAAATCATCAAAAGAGCTGGAAAATAAGACCCTGATAACTTTACCAGAATCAGGTCCAAAATTCTAGAGATTTAAAAAAAAAAAAAAAAAAAGATGGTATAAAAGATAGCAGAGAGGCATCCCTGGTTGCAAAGAATCCCCTTGCCAGTGTGGGAGACACAGGTTCGATCCCTGGTCCAGGACTGTCTCACGCTGTGGAGCAAGTAAGCCCATGCACCATAACAACGGAGCCTGTTCTCTAGCGCCCAGGAGCCGCAACTACAGCAGCCCGTGGGCCTAGAGCCCACGCTCTGCAAAAAGAAAGGTCACAGCAGTTAGAAGCCCGCACACCACAACTGGAGTCGCCCCTGCTCCCTGCAACCAGAGGAAAAAGCAACAGAAGAACAGAAGCAATATACAGTCAGCCCTTTGTATCCACGGGTTCCACATTCATAGATTCAACCAACCACCAATGGAAAATATTCCAAAACAATTCCGGGAAGTTCCAAAAAGCAACGAAGACCCAGCACAGCTGAAAACAAGTAAGTAAATAAATAAATGAAGCTATTTTTTTTTCAATTGAAAACCTGGAAGACCAGTCTATGGATCTAATAACAGACTAACAACACTTCTAGAAAAATAGAGAAACAAAACATGTAGAAGAAGAAATTATCGAAGAAGAAATACAAGACAGTGAGAAGTCAGAGGTTCGGGTAGTAAGAAAAGATGGCAAAAGGAGGGGAGTTTTCATCTCAGCCTGGAAGGATGAGCCAGACTCTGACCCGTGGGGAGAAGTAGAGATAACCCAAGACCTGTAAACAAGCGTTTAGACCAGGAAAAAGCATAGTTTGTGCCCATGGAAACTGCATAGAATTGGCCATTTCCCTAGCATCAGCATCTCCAGGTCCTAATCTACTGTGTACTGTAGCCAGTGGAATCATCACAGCCAGCTTACAGCTCTCATTTATGGATCAGAACACTCAGACTGGGAGAAAGAAGCAATATACAGTAGCCCTTTCTACCCACGGGGTCCACATCCACAGATTCAACCAACCATCAATGGAAAATATTCCAAAACAGTTCCAGGAAGTTCCAACAAGCAAAACTTGAATCTGTCATTTGCCAGCAACTGTATTAGGTATTATAAGTAACCTAAAGATGATTTAAAGTATACTGGAGGATTGTGCAGATTTTATGCAAATACCATGCCATTGAATATAAGAGACTTGAACACCCATTGGTTTTGATATCTGAGGGGGTCTTGGATCCAATCCCAGAGGAAACTGAGGGGCAGCTGTGTTACATAGCTAGTTGGTGCTTGAGTAGAACTCACCCACAACGTCCTCAGGTCCCAAACCCATCACTCATTCATTCAGCTGAAACTGATAAATGCTACACCATGGACAAACCTTGAAGATAGTATGCTAAGTAAAAGAAGCCAGTCCCCAAAGACCACATCTGTATGATTATAGAAAATGTCCAGAATAGGCAAATCCATAGAGACAGAAAGTACTAGTGGTCACTTAGGGCTGGAATATACCACAATGGAAGGTCACTGCTAACGGATATGTAGTTTCTTTGGAGGGTGATGGAAATATCCTTAAAATTAGATCATGGAGACGTTTGCACTACTCTGTGAATATATTAAAAAGCATGAATTTTATACTTTAAATGGGTAAATTATATGGTATGTGAATTATACCTCAATAAGACTTTTATTTAAGGCATGATTAGATTTATGTTTTGCAAAGATCAATCTGGTAGCAGTGTGGGAAGAGTCAGGAGTACAGAAAATGGACACATAAAGATCAGTGAGGAGGCTATTTTCACAGTTGAGGTGGGTGTTGGTGACAGACTGCACTATGGCAATGGTAACAGAGATGGAGATACAGATCATTCAAGAGAGATTTAGAAGGTGAGATACACAGGAGTTGGTGCCTAGTGGAAATTAGCATGAGGGAGAAGCCCAAGATGACACCCAGGAGGTCATGCTAGATGGATAAATGGTTATATTCACTAAGAGAGAGCATACTGAAAGACCCAAGCTTGTTTTATGCACAGGATCACTATGGGTTTAATTTAGAGGTGCTTTGGGACTTTTAAATATAGTTGTTCAGTAAACAGAGTCTCTGGATTGGTATTCAGGGAAGACAGCTGGGGAAGGCAGTGTGTGGATTGTGTGTGTGCTAAGTCACTTTGGTCGTGTCCAACTCTTTGCAACCCCATGGACTGTAGCCCACCAGGCTCCTCTGTCCCTGAGATTCTCCAGGCCAGAATACTGGAGTGGATTGCCATGCCCTTCTCCAGGGGATCTTCCCAATCCAGGGATCAAACCCACATCTCTTACGTCTCTTGCATTGGCAGATGGGGACTTTACCAATAGCGCCACCTGGCTGTGGGTTCCCAGTGTGTTTTGGTAATGAAGTTTGGGGCTTAGACAAGATTACCATGGGAGAGAAGAGGGCTAGGGGCTGAGCCTGAGCAACACTGTCTGTTTAAATGGCTGGCTGTAAGGAGGTACACTCACACAGGGAAGCTGAAGAAAGACCTAGAAATGTAAGGGGAGTGGTGCCAGAGGGGAGTTATGCTTCCAGGAGTTTATATTGTATTTATATTTGTCTATGATATTATTGGAGAAGGCAATGGCAACCCACTCCAGTACTCTTGCCTGGGAAGTCCCATGGATGGAGGAGTCTGGAGGGCTGCAGTCCATGGGATCGCAAAGAGTCGGACGCCACTGAAGCGACTTATCAGCTTATCAGCATGGTATTATGATCTCTTTTATTCATTCTCTTTATCCTCATTCTCCTTTTTATTTGCATGTGCTTTATAATGTGCATTGTTCTATGCAGTGAGTATGGGTGTTATACATCCCATGCTGGGCTGAACTTTTCACTCTGTGTGTTCATAAGCTCCATTTTTTCCCCATAGCTTGTAACTGGCTCAATTGCTCAATTACATAATTTTATGGTTTTGTTATTTACTTATTTTGGCAGTGCTGTGTCTGCGCTGCTGCACAGGCTTCTATCCCCGCAGCAAGGAGGGCTACTCCTTAGCTGTGATGCACTGGCTTCTCATTGCGGCGGCTTCACTTGTGAAGCATGGACTGTGGACTACAGTAACTGCAGCCTGTGGGCGCAGTAGTTGCAGCTCCTGGACTCTAGAGGGCAGTCTCAGGGGCTGTGGCACAGGGGCTTAGAGCCATGGCACATGGGATCTCCCTGGACCAGGGATAAAAACCCGTGTCTCTTTGGACCCTGTGGGAGAAGGCGAGGGTGGGATGATTTGAGAGAATAGCACTGAAACATGTGTATTACCATATGTGAAATAGATCACCAGTCCAAGTTCAGTGCATGAAACAGGGCACTGGGAAAACCCTGAGGGAAGGGATGGGGAGGGAGGTGGGAGGGGGGTTCAGGATGGGGACGCATGTACACCTATGGCTGATTCATGTCAGTGTATGGCAAAGCCACTACAATATTGTAAAGTAGCCTCCAATTAAAATAAATAAATAAAACTTTTTTTTAAAGTGTCTCCTGCGCTGGCAGGTGGATCCTTTACCACAGAGCCACCAGGGAAGCCCTAAATAATTTTAAATAGAGGAATTTTAATAAATACATAATAGTCCATCATAGGACTGTATCTCCATTTTAATCTATACCCCGGTGGTGGGTACAGATTCTTCCGTGAGCCTTGTTACATTCCCATCCGCAGACAGGCCGCGTTTGTGTGTATCTCTGCCGTGTGACCATGTCTACTTTATTTAATGTCCCTGAGTCTCAGTTTTTCTCAGCCTCAGGATTGTGTGTGCACGTGGAGCACTGGTGTGTAAAGCACCCAAACAAGAGGTGAAGGGATTGCTGTGGACCAAGTGCCCAGGGAAAACAAAGGTCTTAGATTCGCTCAGGGAGCGCAGTTCCTGGTGAGAGGATCTCAGTCCACACTACAGTTCGCAAGAGGCACATCCGCCTGGTGACTTTTGCAAACGAACAACTACATGAAGTGGGACGGAGAAGAGGGGTCTGGGGTTGCAGTCATTCGACTGCCTCCAGGGGCAGGGTGGGGGAGACACTCCATCTACTGGTGCTCTGCTCAACACCAGAACTGGCAAGCCACTCCCAGGCCTGCGAAAACCGGAAGAAAGAGCGTGGGAAGATGACAGTGCAGCCTCATGAGACGGGAGAAGCCACAGAAGCGAACCCACCCACCACCACTCCCCCAGGCAGAGGGGGAGGGCATCGTGGGGAGGTCTGCACCGACCATGAACCCAGAGAAGTCTGTCTGTGGTACCCAAGGACGGGCCATCTCTTTCCTCCCCCATCTCTCCATCGAGGTGAAAGCGTGCGTGTGTGCTCAGCCGCTTCAGTCGTGACCGACTCTCTGCGACCCCGTGGACTGTAGCCCACCAGGCTCCTCTGTCCATGGGACTCTCCAGGCAAGAACACTGGAGTCGGCTGCCATGTCCTCCTCCAGGGGATCTTCCTGACCCAGGGATCGAACCTGCGTCTCTTGCGTCTCCTGCCTTGGCAGGCAGGTTCTTTACCATCAGCACCACCTGGAAAGCCCATCAGGGTGAAAGAGCCCCACAGAAAGACTGGGCAGAGTAACAGGAGGGCAGCCTTCTGGGACTCCAGTGGGTGTCTGTCCCCTGTAGCAAGAGGCTCTGGGTGAAGCCGCCAGGGGAGAGGCGGCAGGTATCTGAGGTCTCCCTGAAGGAGCCAACCTCTGAAGCCACAGAGTTTAGAAAATCAACAGCCAGACTGTTTGCACTGATGCCATACTAGCAAAGGAAGTCCCAGAGGGCCCACAGTGCAAATTCTGTCCCCTTCCTTGAGAAAGAATTTAAAATCCCAGGATGGAGGCAGGAGGGAGCAAAAGAAGCCCTCAGAGGCTGTAAATGGGCGTGGGACACCTTTATGAGGTCACAGAAACACTCCGTAACTGGCTTGTGGGTTAGCAAAGGAAGTCCCAGAGGGCCCACAGTGCAAATTCTGTCCCCTTCCTTGAGAAAGAATTTAAAATCCCAGGATGGAGGCAGGAGGGAGCAAAAGAAGCCCTCAGAGGCTGTAAATGGGCGTGGGACACCTTTATGAGGTCACAGAAACACTCCATAACTGGCTTGTGGGGGTGGTTGCCCAACTCTATAAATTGACTAAATATCATTGAATTACACACTTAAAATGGGTGAATTTTATGGTATATAAATTATACCTCAATAAAGTTTTTTTAAGAAAAAGGAAACCAGTGGATGGAAAATTTTAATGGAAAATGTGGCTCTCATCATCAGATGCAAACCAAAATAGAAACTACTAGAAAGACTTGCATGTCAGGAACAGGATAGCTAGATTGCCCACTCTCAACCAAAGTTAACAAAGCTCCATTCTAAGGGTATTGTTGTTTTCCTGTCTGCACATAGCCAACGTGTGGTACCCAAGGACCATCATCGGTTTCAACACCATAGGCAGGGAAGTGACCAGTAGTCATGGGTGTCTTGCTACAGTGCCTGTGTCCACCATTCTCTCTGCCTCTGGAAATAGACTTCCCTGCTGCCCAGAGTCACCCTGAGTCTGCAGGAGATGGACTGTGTCTCTGCCCCATCAGGAAAATGAGAAGCCGCAGTTGATGACCATCCAGATGCATGGTGGAGAGCATCACGGGGCTGCTGATTCATGGGAGGAGAAGGGATGGCAGACAGTTGCAGACAGAAGCATCAGTTATCCCCACGCAGCCCTTCCCATAAATGCTGCAGAGGAGGGAAGGCAAGATACACGACAGCAAGGCTGCCTCAAGTTCTACAGAAAATACCTATGTGCTCCTTTTCTGCTTGATTCATGAAACAGTATTGGGCTTTCTGTTATTATTAGTCTGTTTCCTAGAAAACAGAATGATTCATAGGCATATGAAATTATGATTCATAATCGGGGGAAAAGGGAGGGATGGATGGAGGAAACACTTGACCAAAGATCCTAACCCAACACAGGGTCCATAGTGGCTGACTTCTTTCCCCTTGTTTCCTGCATTTTAGCCCAAATTAAAGACTAGGTGATGAAAGTAAATCTGTAGAAAACACTCAGAATCTCTTAGGAGAAAGACATAGTACACTAGACTTGAGGGATATAAAGAAATCACTACCCTCCAGAATTTAAATTTACCAGACGAGTTAGGTTACATACAGTTGAAACAAAATACCAGTTGAATAGCCTGCAAAAATTCTAAGGTTTGATCTAGCCAGTCCACTATTAGGGAGCTATTCTGTAGATGAGTTTTCACTTTGGCACAAAATATTAGTAAAGATTGTCTATTGTCACACTGATTCTAGTAGTCAAAACTGAAATAACCTAGATGCCCGGCAATAAAAAATAATTAAATACATAACAATACATTCATGTTATGGAATACCATGAAGCCACAAGAAGATCAAATTATTAATTACTTAGGTAAACTTATGCATGGGTTTCCCTGGTGGTTTCAGTTCAGTTCAGTTCAGTTGCTCAGTTGTGTCCGACTCTTTGCGACCCCATGAACTGAAGCACACCAGGCCTCCCTGTCCATCACCATCTCCTGGAGTTCACTCAGACTCGCGCTCATCGAGTCCGTGATGCCATCCAGCCATCTCATCCTCCGTCATCCCCTTCTCCTCCTGCCCCTAATCCCTCCCAGCATCAGAGTCTTTTCCAATGAGTCAACTCTTCACATGAGGTGCCTAAAGTACTGGAGTTTCAGCTTTAGCATCATTCCTTCCAAAGTAATGCCAGGGCTGATCTCCTTCAGAATGGACTGGTTGGATCTCCTTGCAGTCCAAGGGACTCTCAAGAGTCTTCTCCAACACCACAGTTCAAAAGCATCATTCTTCGGCACTCAGCTTTCTTCACAGTCCAACTCTCACATCCATACATGAC
>SJYX01024807.1:0-67192 GCA_006410675.1 Oreotragus oreotragus
TTGCATCGAATCCAAGTCTTGGTGATCTTTGGAGCGATGGGTTCCAGGAAAAGACCGAGAGGTCTAACAGTACAAATGCCAATCCAAAGAGGGACTGATGCCTTAAATTTTGAGATGTCTCATTTGCCTCACCAGTCCTGGCTGTCTGTATGTTTCATAATTGATAACACAGTTCTTGTTTAGTACATCAATTGCTTCCTGTCTGCATTCTTCATTTAGAATATAAGGACAGAAATTTTTAGTTTCTATGTTCATGGATACATTTCCAATGCAGGAACAAAAAAGGGTGGTATGGCCCAGAAATATCACATGCTGCAGATAAGTCATATAACTTAGAGACTAAAAAGTAGTTGAAAGATTTGGGAGTCAGTCTTTCCAAGAACACAGTCAAAGTCAGAAAGCAAAGTCTGGATGGTTAAAGAAAGATGGTTAAGAAGTGACAGCAATGAATAGAAGGTCTACTTTTTTGAAACAAAACAGTAATATCATGAAGAGTAAGGTGGTAAGCATCAGTTCCTGTTCTTGGAGTTTTTCAGGGAAGGAAATTTGCAAAGTAAGTTCTTAGCTTGCAGGGCAGAGGCAGGCTGGATAGTGGGGCTGGGCTGGTAATCAAGGTTTGTAAGGAAAGGGGTATCCATGGTTTACAGAAAAAAGGGAGAGATCCAGAGAGGACTGAGTTGTTGGAGATGCAAAAGACAAGTAATGATTGGCTTGGTGAAACCTAGGGTGAAGGAAAAGAGGGGAAAACAAGCCAAGAAGAGGAAATAAAAAGACAGGAAACAGATTAACAAAAGGGATTTTTTTGAAGAGACGGTCACAACCACAAGGACTCGGTGTGACACAAAGCTCAGGAGACTATTACCACATCACCTAATAGTAGCTCTTGCTCCTGTACTGAAAGCAAGTTTACAGCTAGGAGGAATGTCAACCAAACTGAAGACTAGTTTACAGGGGAAAGGTTCAAAGTAATAGGTAAAAGCAGGTGAAAAACAAAATAGTCAAGTCTAAAGATACATTCACAGATAAAGGAGCCTTGCAGGTATTACTGACTCAATGGTCATGAATTTGAGCAAACTCCCAGAAGATAGTGGAGAACAGAGGAGCCTGGCATGCTGTAGTCCATGGGGTCGAAAAGAGTCAGACGTGACTTAGCAACTGAACAACAACAAAGATAAATGCAACTGGCATGTCCAACTGTGTGTGTGCTCAGTTACGTCCAACTCTGCGACCCCATGGACTATAGCTCATCAAGCTACTCTGTCCATGGAATTTTCCAGGCAAGAATACAGAGTGGCTTACCATTTTCTACTCCAGGGGATCTTCCCGACCAAAAGATTGAACCTGTATCTCTTGCATCTCCTGCACTGGCAAGCAGATTCTTTGGCACTATACCACGTGGGATGTCCAATGAGTAACATCAAATTAACAATCTTTTTTAGTTCTTCAACAACGGATTCCCAGTTTCTGTAGCCACTAAGAGATTCACTGATCATCTAAACTTGCAAATTCATTTACAAATTAGATTCGCTACCACAAGCTATGAATGAAGGGTTCTGATCTTAGAAAGTTGGAAAACAGGGTGGAAAAAAAAAAAGAGACAAGCAATTTTCATCAGTGTCTGCAGCCAGCTAGAGGGATATTCAAAATCACATTTCAGATGAAGTATGAGCACAAGCAATATATTCACCTGGTGCTCACAAATCCCCAGGAAAGTTAATTAGCCACTTGGGGATGCAGTTACATTTTCTCTACCTTAGATGCACTGTGGGAAAAGGGCAAAAAGCTGGAATCACTTCTACTAGGAATAAGATTAATTTATACATTGGTTTCAAGCCCTGGTTTCCCACATACATGAAAAATGAAACTAGAAACATATGTGCTCTGAGGTTGTACCTGATTCTCTCCTTGTTTTAACAAGGACATCTAGAATGGTGATCAGGTCTGCTGTTTCATAGCAGGACTCACTCAAGCTTCCCCAGAGGGTTCATCAAAGTACTCATCAATATTTCACACAAGAAAACAGTGGTCACTTTTCCCAGGATCTTGAAGGATATATATATATATATATATATATATCTTCCCCCTGCCCCTGTATTCCTAGAAGCTCCATCTACATATTGCATCACTTAGCTTTTTCAAACCTGCCCCAACTGGGCACATTTTCATTGTTACAGCTTCAGACAATCCTGAGTGGTGAATTTCATTTTTATTGTATGAAAAACATTTTAAAATAGGAACGCTTCAATGAAGACAAATATCATATGCATCCAAAGCAATCAACTTCTCTTTCCAGGTTTACTCAAAATCTTGGTTAGCGCCTAAGAGACATGAGTTCAATCCCTGGAAAGATCCCTTGAAGTAGGAAATGGCAACCCATTCCAGTATTCTATACTGGAAAATTCCATGGACAGAAGAGCCTGGCAGGCTACAGTCTATGGGGTGGAAATGAGTCAGACATGCCTGAATGACTGAGCACACAAACAAACATTTTAATTGGGTGCAAGTGTTTTATCTTCTAAAGCATGACATAGCTAACTTACACATCATGAACAGTATGTGCACACCCTTTTCAGCAAATCCTTTCACTATATAGTTTCAGCCCAATAGCCACAGGTGTAAGAGGCAGCGTGTCTGCAGTTCTCAATCACATTCTCTTTTATTAAAGGCTATGTCACTCTGCATGATCTATGGTGAATGTATTGGGTTTTGTGCTCTTTCATAAGTTTCAGCTAGTGTCTACAAGCCATTCGCTTGGTGTTCCTGAGAGCCGGAGAGCCTCAGGGAGGGGTGGACGAAATTGGAAAATATAAATAACAAATCAAAAATTACAATTGATTGGATAAACAATTTCCCTTAGTCTGTTTCTTAATAAGTGATCGATTTTATGATCAATATTCATTATTTCCCAGAACATACCAAACTGCTTATTGAACAAATGAATGGCTGAAACTACAATGACACAGAATCAAAAAGGTGAACCAATTTCTTTAATAACATGGGTTGAACTGACTGTCTCATCTTACCTGGTTGTTCCACATCAATGCACTTTTCTGCATAGCCCTTTGGAAAAAGGCTGAAGTTCAGGAAAACAGGGGAGGTAATTCATTATTCATTGCAAGAAATGGGCTTTGGGAGTACGTGTTTATATGTGTGAGGGTTGAGTTGCAGTTTGTGCTGGGCTGTCTTTTGTCTGTTCACAGTAAAGTCTCCAAGCTGCCAAGCCAGGCTCTCTCTGAAGGCATTGCCTTTTGAATCTGGTGAACTCCATGGATGTGTAGAGAGTTGGAAAATCCAGAGCATCTCTACTTTCTAGAAATATTTTTATTAAAACTCAAGAACAGATTTGAGGTGAAATCATTAAGGTTAAACAAACTACTTGGTAGCCAATATCATCATTTTGTTTGCCAGTTCTATGATAACTTTCAGAGAAATTAATTGAGTTTAACCAATTCTGATAAACTATTATAGACAGCCAGAATCTTCTACCTTGTTGTTGTTGTTCATTTGCTAAGTCATGTCTGACTTTCTGTGAACCCATGGACTGCAGCACACCAGGCTTCCCTGTCCTTCACTATCTCCCAGAGTTTGCCCAAATTCACGTCCATTGAGTCAGTGATGCCATCCAGCCATCTTATCCTCTGTCACCCCCTTCTCTTTTTACTCTGAATCCTTCCCAGTATTAGGGTCTTTTCCAATGAGTTGACTCTTCACATCAGGTGGAGCTTCAGTTTCAGCATCAGTCCTTCCAGTGAATATCCAGGGTCAATTTCCTTTAGGATTGACTGGTTTGATCTCCAGTGGTTCCCTTCATCATTTTGAAATAACATGATGACCCAAAGAGTCAGATGACTGTCTTCTCTCTAATTTTTAGGGACTCCCAATAGTCTTGTGTACATACAAAGAGACTGTGGAGAAATGCAATTGCTCTGGCAGTTGATATTAGTACTAACTTCACCAAATTGCTGACTCTAGTGTGTGAACAAACTCCATCATTTGGCAGCAGTGGTTAACATCACCCTCACCTGGTGGTGACCAGTGTCCAGGCAGGCCTCCAGCTCTGCCACGGTACCCCTGCCCTTTGCAGCCTGCAGGGGAGTGAGGAAACACAGCAGCTTGTAAGTCCCTTTGGGGCTCTTCCTTCTCATCTCTCATCTCATAGTCCCATGGTGTCTATAATAAATGCCTAATTTCCCAGCTCTATGAGAAATGCTGGACTGATCAATTATGAAAGCAACAAATGATTAACTGGTTAAAACAAAAACAAAAACAAAAACAAAAACACATCACTTACTTAAAGTCAGTCATCCAAGGCTTATCCAACTACTTAGGAAAATCTTATTAAATCAGGCTCCCCTAATTAGAAATTAGATAATTCTGACAGGAGCAAAGCTCAGTTTTACCTTTTTACTGTCTATAATAAAATATTTTTGCAAAGCAAAGGAATAATACATTATAAAAGGCTTAATGATTTTGTAAATCTCAAGTTCTAGAGTAGATTCCGGGGAAGGCAATGGCACCCCACCCCAGTACTCTTGCCTGGAAAATCCAATGGACGGAGTAGCCTGGTAGGCTGCAGTCCATGGGGTCGCTAACAGTCGGACAGACTGAGCGACTTAACCTTCACTTTTCTCTTTCATGCATTGGAGAAGGAAATGGCAACCCACTCCAGTGTTCTTGCCTGGAGAATCCCAGGGATGGGGGAGCCTGGTGGGCTGCCGTATATGGGGTCACACAAAGTCGGACATGACTGAAGTGACTTAGCAGCAGCAGCAGAGTAGATTCAGCATTCCTCTAAGTATCTTGGCAGCAAGTTGTCAACCTTGAAGCTATCTTCATACTGTATATAAACCTCCATCTACAGAAAACACTCAAAGCCTTAATTGTAAAAACATTCTTATCTATCACTAAAGGAAATCTAGGAAAGACTTTACTAGGTAACATAACTGCAGCTGGGTGGTAATTAAGGCTATTTTAATACATGTTTAAATGTCTCATTTATATTGCATCATCAGGAATTCATACAGTAAAATTTCTAGACAACTGAGATTTTAACTTTAAGGAGAAGTATTTATTTATTTCAATAAGTAGGGGCTGAGGCTGAGTCTATTGCCTCCACCGTGGTCAAGTTCAAGTCTTTTTCCTCAGCTTCTCACCTGTTAAAATGGGGATAATGATGGTAACTCTTCCTAATGTTGTTCCATTGTTCTGAATATTTAATGAGATGATACATAAAAAGTCTTTAGATCAAAGTTTGTTGCACAGTAAATGCTCAATGAGTGCAAATTACTATTATTTGATCCTTTTTGAAAGAACTTAGAAAAACATATTGCACAATCATCTGCCTTTTCCAACAGAGTGCACAGAGCATAATTTAACCCATTCTTATTTATTCAAGGCCACCATCATGAAAATAATCCTATTATGCTATAAGGGACTGCTTTTTCCTTTATTAAGTCATGTCAAATTATCATATTTATATTGGCCTTCAATAGTTCTTCTCCCTCTTGTCATCACTGTTCATTATCTGCTATCAGTATGTCCCTGGTGTTTATAATAAAGTGCCTTATTTTAGACACAATGGTCTAGACAAGGTTCTGTGAGTAAAGCAATGCATTCCTATGAAGTACATTACATATGCTTTCTGGAAGATTTTTTGGCACTGTCAGTAAGACCTTTTCTATGTTCTGAATTTTAGTCTAGTCTTGATGACTACATTTGCTAGAGACCTGGGATCTCCATAAATAGAGTGCCATTACATTTAAAAGCACTAGGTATATATTTAAAGTTCCATAATCCAGAATTTTCACTGACATTGATCATCCCCTAGTTATTAATATTTTATAGAATTTATTTCTGTGTCTCCGAGCTCCTTTTAACCAGTACAAGGCCACTGTAATCAGAGTTGCTTATATGGATTCTGTAGAGGAGGACTTAATAATGTACTGTTTCCCGTTCCTCTTCACCACCCACTTTCACCTATGAATTATATCAATCTGAAAAGTATACAAGTTTGGGGGATTCATTTTGGTAGAATTTTTACCCAGTCTTTCATCATTTAATCTGAACTCTGAAATAAGGCTCACATTAGAAAAAAGAGTGTTAACAGCAAAGTTTCCAAGCATGGTGACTGCATTCCTCTAATAAGTTTTCATACATCAGCATCAGACTCAGCACAGAGTATAGACTTTATCTTACATGTGTTACACTGAAGGTTTTTTCATCTTATGAAGTATAACATAAGCTGATGTGGCACTCAGGATTTACAGAAAACAGATGTATTTTGACCCACAAGGGTAAACATGTTTTCTCCAGAGAACAGGTAGATGTTAAAAAACCGATGTTTTTAAATGTCATATTATAAAATACCCATCTTATTCCTCCCAAAGTCAAGTATAAAGGGACCATGATCTAACTATGTTATTTGATGGCGATCATCTGTGATAGTGAATACAAATGATTGTGCCTTCCTGTATCTGATGACAATGTTTCAGGGAATGGGTAAGGAAACCAAGAAGAAAATGGAAGAAAGAGGTGAGGCGATGGCCCACCATCCCAGAAATTAAAATAATACAGTGAACAAAACGAAATCCTTTACTTCTGCTGACAGGCTCAGGGACAATAAGAACAAGAAGGTAATCAACCCCAGCAGCTTTCCTGAGATGACTTACAGTCTTTGAAAATACTGGTTTTCTCAATACCCTGCTGTGGGACCCTACTCTAACACAGTTAAACTGGACAATCACCATTCAAACTCCCCCGCTGAAAACAGGCATAGGCCAGAAAAACTATTTGAACACTTACATTTTAGACCTCAGAAGAAAAGCTAAACCATATTCATAATTCAAGGGAGGGCAACAAACCATCCATGGGAAGATACCATCATTTGGGGTTCAAATCACCTACACTTTGACCAAACACCTTTGCCATGGCTGGGGGCCATGTCCAGGTCCAGTCTGAGGAATGGCTGTTCCTTGGCCCAACCCCTGTTCTTTTGGTGGGCCCAGTACAGAAGCGCATTCTGAACTGGAATACTACAGCTGCAGCGCGTGCTTTGTCCTGCCAGGCAGTCCTGAATTTCCACAAAAGTAGAAAAAAAAAAAAAATCGACTGCTGCAAAACCCTAGAATTTATGCATCATTCCCCCAGCTTCCTAGTTTTGTACATTATCGTCTCAGTCTCTCCTTGAATTTCAATAACCATTCACCATCTCCAAGGACTGAGTCTATTTACTTCACTCATGTTCTCTATATCAAAATCTGTTTTCAAAAAGTCAAATTAATTCATTCTGAGTGACATAATTTCTTCAAGGACTTCCATATCCCAAGGAGATTTGCTTTGTAACAGAATCAGTGCTATAAATGCAGTTTCTGATTTGGGGTGTATAGTGATATACTCTGATAGAAAAGGAAAATATCAGTTCTTCTACTGGATTGACCAAAAGTTCATTTGAGTTTTTCCATAAGGTGTTTTAAAAGCTTACTAATATCTAACAGAGATATTAGATTGACCCCAGGATCCCCACACAGTCTGCCTTTCAAGTGGTCACATACTATGTAAGTTACACAAGGTACCCTATGGACAGAAAAGGAAGTCAAGTGTAGAAGGGGGGGCCTCAGAATGCTTCCCTTGTCTTGTGAGATTGTGCAGCTTACTTAGCTTAAGAGACGTGTGTATTATGTTACCAAGTTGTAACTACACAAAGCCTCACGAGTGGATGAGATTTTTAAATTTATGCAAAAAAATCTTTTCATTGGCATTGATCACAAGCTGTTACAGCAAAAAGTTGAAGCTGAAAGTGTCAAAGTCCTACCGGATTAACAGCAGCCATGACAACCACAAAACTCTTAAAATATAGTAAAATGTTTCAATTCCCTACAAAGAGATAGAAAGGGCTCATATCACATAGAAGTTAACTAATTATCTCACGACCAAGAATGAGAAAATCTTGAGACATTAATTATGAACTTCCTGACTTTTTTGGAAATAAAATACTTGATCTGGCCTTTAATGTTTAACTGGATGTTTCCACCATGGGTAAGAAACTGCGTTAAAACCAAAAACAAAAAACTAAACCTTAGACAATGGAAATAATGTTTAAAAATTAGTATTTAGCATCATTTCCATTTTTTTCTTTTTTTTGTTTAATTTTTTTATTTCCATTTTAATATGTTTATCTTAATGAAAATGATATATCTGTCACCTGTAAAAAGTTCTCATATCTTTATACTTCTTAACAACTTGAAAATAGAATATTGCGACCTGTTTAAAAATCCTCTAGGACAAAACTCTCAGAGGAATTTAAATTCATTTGTTAAAAATATTAAAGTGTATACCTTCTAATTAGCTTGCAAAGACAACTAATTAGCATCAAGAGAGATGGATATTTGCTTGCCAAGGAGCAACACAATCGCCTGAATAGAGCTGGAGGAAAAGAAAAACTGGGTATCACAAATTGGTAAATGCAGCTACAATGTCTTTTTTCATTTTACCTACATACTTTAATGAAGCATTTCTCTTAGCTATAAAAGACATTAAAGTAAATTTTAAAAATAAGCTGAATTTAGAACCAAATCAAGTAATATCACAAAGTATTTAAACCAAGATGATAAATATTTTTTAATTATAACTAATCATACTTATAATAATAATAATTTTGTGACAATAAAGGGCTTTGCACCAGTACTAAATAAAATATTTTATTTCACTTTTGTTTCCTCCAGTTAAAATGTTTGCATATGTTCTATTATGTATGACCATATTCCTGCAATACTGCATATATAATTTATAAATCAATAAATATGCATATTTGGGGCTAAGTACTCAAAAAAGTTTATTGATATGATATATAATTTTAGAACTCTGAGCAACTACTACTTTTAGGAGGTTCACTTTTATTTCCTTCTTTTAACCTTTTAAATAAAATTTCTCAGAAGGAATTTCCAATTTTAGCAAATAAATGAAAAATGTGGGCAGAGAAAAGTCTTTCCTTTTACCTCTGAAGGGGTGCTCAGAATCCACCTATGTGTAAAGCAATCTTTAGAACTAATCCCACCTCAAAGCTGAACTAGATAAGTGTGGTGGGGCTAACAGACCTAGATAAAAGTCTGTACAGTCAGTAGCTGCCCAATATGCTACTGGAGATCAGTGGAGAAATAACTCCAGAAAGAGCAAGGAGAAGGAGCCAAAGCAAAAGCAACACTGAGTTGTGGATGTGCCTGGTATGGAAGTAAAGTCTGATCTGTAAAGAGCAATAATGCATAGGAACCTGGAATGCTAGGTCCATGAACCAAGCCAAGTGGTCAAGCAGGAGACGGAATGTCAACATTTTAGGAATCGGTGAACTAAAATAGACTGGAAAGGATGAATTTAGCTCAGATGACCACTATATCCACTACTGTGGGAAAGAATCCCTTAGAAGAAATTGAATAGCCTTCATGGTCAACAAAAGTGTCCAACATGCAGTACTTGGATGCAATCTCAAAACTGACATAATCTCTGTTCATTTCCAAGGCAAACCATTCAGTATCACAGTAAACCAAATCTATGCTCTGACTTAGTAATGCTGAAGAAGCTGAAGTTGAACGGTTCTATGAAGACCTACAAGACCTTTTCGAACTAACACCCCCAAAATATGTCCTTTTCATTATAGGGGACTGGAATGCAAAAGTAGGAAGTCAAGAAACACCTGGAGTAACAGGCAAATTTGGCCTTGGATTATGGAATGAAGCAGGGCAAAGGCTAATAGAGTTTTGCACTGGTCAGAGCAAACACCTTCTTCCAACAACACAAGAGAAGATTCTACACATGGACATCACCAGATGGTCAATACCAAAATCAGAATGATTATATCCTTTGCAGCCAAAGATGGAGAAGCTCTATACAGTCAGCAAAAACAAGACTGGGAGCTGACTGTGGCTCATCATGAGCTCCTTATTGCCAAATTCAGACTTAAATTGAAGAAAGTAGAGAAAACCACTAGACCATTCAGGTATGGGCTAAATCCCTTACAATTATACAGTGAAAGTGAGAAATAGAGTGAAAGGAATAGATCTAATAGAGTGCCTGATGAACTATGGACGGAGGTTCATGACATTGTACAGGAGACAGGGATCAAGACTACCCCGAAGAAAAATAAATGTAAAAAAGCAATATTGCTGATTGGGGAGGCCTTACAAATAGCTGTGAAAAGAAGAGAAGCAAAAAGCAAAGGAGAAAAAGAAACATATATCTATTTGAATGCAGAGTTCCAAAGAATAGCAAGGAAAGATAAGAAAGCCTTCCTCAGTGATCAGTGCAAAGAAATAGAGGAAAATAATAGAATGAGAAAGACTAGTGATTTCTTCAAAAAATCAGAGATACCAAGGGAACATATCATGCAAAGATGGGCACAATAAAGGACAGAAATGGTATGGACCTAACAGAAGCAGAAGATATTAAGAAGAGGTTGCAAGAATATAGGGAAGAACTGTACAAAAGAGATCTTCACGACCCAGATAATCACGATGGTATGATGACTCACCTAGAGCCAGACATCCTGGAATGTGAAGTCAAGTGGGCCTTGGAAAGCATCACTATGAACAAAGCTAGTGGAGGTGATGGAATTCCAGTTGAGCTATTTCAAATCCTGAAAGATGAAACTGTGAAAGTGCTGCACTGAATATGCCAGCAAATTTGGAAAACTCAGCAGTGACCACAGGACTGGAAAAAACTCAGTTTTCATTCCAATCCCAAAGAAAAGCAATGCCAAAGAATGATCAAACTACCACACAATTTCACTCATTTCACATGCTAGTAAAGTAATGCTCAAAATTCTTCAAGCCAGGCTTTAGCAATATATGAACTGTGAATTTATAGATGTTCAAGCTGGTTTTAGAAAAGGTAGAGGAACCAGAGATTAAATTGCCAACATCCGCTGGATCATTGAAAAAGCAAGAGAGTTCCAGAAAAACATCCATTTCTGCTTTATTGACTATGCCAAAGCCTTTGATTGTGTGGATTACAATAAACTGTGGAAAATTCTGAAACAGATGGGAATACCAGACCACCTGACCTGCCTCATGAGAAACCTATATGCCAGTCATCTGCCAACATCCGCTGGATCATTGAAAAAGCAAGAGAGTTCCAGAAAAACATCCATTTCTGCTTTATTGACTATGCCAAAGCCTTTGATTGTGTGGATTACAATAAACTGTGGAAAATTCTGAAACAGATGGGAATACCAGACCACCTGACCTGCCTCATGAGAAACCTATATGCCAGTCAGTAATCAGCAGTTAGAACTGGACATGGAACAACAGACTTGTTCCAAATAGGAAAAGGAATATGTCAAGGCTGTATATTGTCACCCTGCTTATTTAACTTATATGCAGAGTACATCATGAGAAATGCTGGGCTGGAGGAAGCACAAGCTGGAATCAAGATTGTTGGGAGATATATCAATAACTTCAGATATGTAGATGATACCACCCTTATGGCAGAAAGAGAAGAACTAAAGAGGCTCTCGATTAAAGTGAAAGAGGGGAGTGAAAAAGTTGGCTTAAAGCTCAACATTCAGAAAACTAAGATCATGGCATCCAGTCCCATTACTTCATGGAAAATAGATGGGGAAACATTGGAAACATTGGTAAACTTTATTTTTCTGGGCTCCAAAATCACTGCAGATGGTAACTGCAGCCATGAAATTGAAACACTCTTACTCCTTGGAAGGAACGTTATGACCAACCTAGACAGCATATTAAAAAGCAGAGATATTACTTTACCAATAAAGGTCCATCTAGTCAAGGCTATGGTTTTTCCAGTAGTCATGTATGGATGTCAGAGTTGGACCATAAAGAAAGCTGAGCGTCGAAGAATTGATGCTTCTGAACTGTGGTGTTGGAAAAGACTTGAGAGTCCCTTGGATTGCAAGGAAATCCAACCAGTCCTTCCTAAAGGAGATCAGTCCTGGGTGTTCATTGGAAGGACTGATGCTGAAGCTGAAGCTCCAATACTTTGTCCGCCTGATGCGAAGAACTGACTAATTTGATAAGACCCTGATGCTGGGAAAGAAGGCAGGAGGAGAAAGGTATGACAGAGGGTGAGATGATTGGATGGCATCACTGAGTCAATGGACATGGTTTAAGTAAACTCCAAGAGTTGGTGATGGACAGGGAGGCCTGACTTGCTGCAGTCCATGGGTTGCAAAGAGTTGGACACAACTGAGCAACTGAACTGAATACAACTGGGTTAGTGGTTAGCCTAAAGTGCGAAAATGTGACATTTCTAGTTATTCATTTGTTTCAAAGATATTTCTTTAGTTCCATCAGGCTCTACCACAGATTCCAGAGAAACAGAGTTAACTTTAAAATTCATTCATTCTTGGAAGTAGACACAGCTCATCCTCTCTTTGCCTAGGGAGGACCCACAAGAATCCTATCTTAGAAATAAGGAAGCCATGTAGTCCCTCTGTGGAACAGTTATACAAATTGCATTTGCATTGTATCTTTAAATTGCAGGGAGCAGAAGCGCACCTGTGATTTTAAAATATTCCTAACAGTGTCCTCTGGATATGCTCCACCTTCAGCTACAAACATTCTGCCGGCAAAGCTATTCCAGTCACTCTATTTCCTTCCTCAGCCCTTCTGTTCCTCTGCCCACACGTTTCAGGAAACTACCAGAAGCCACCAGGCAGGCAGCTGCCACCGAGCACCAAGTAAGAATGATGATTTTAGCTTCTTGGGATACATTTTCCAAATGCCAGAAAAAGCAGTATCAGAGAAAACTAGCCATCTTACCACGGCACCATGCAGGCAAGAGGGCAAATTCTATTCTGCCCCCAGTTATAGAAGAGGGCAACTATTTCAAGATCTGTTTTGTGTGCTTGTGGTTCAGAAATATTTTTCCCTGAATATACACTGGCAAAATCACTCTGACTTTTAATACTGCTGCTGCTGCTGCTGCTGCTGCTAAGTCACTTCAGTCATCTCCGACTCTGTGTGACCCCATAGACGGCAGCCCACCAGGCTCCCCTGTTCCTGGGATTCTCCAGGCAAGAATACTGGAGTGGGTTGCCATTTCCTTCTCCAATGCATGAAAGAGAAAAGTGAAAAGTGAAAGGGAAGTCGCTCAGTTATGTCCGACTCTTCGCGACCCCATGGACCGCAGCCTACCAGGCTCCTCTGTCCATGGGATTTTCCAGGCAAGAGTACTGGAGTGGGGTGCCATCGCATACAGCCCCGAGAAAATAACAAAAATCTGTAAAACAGCCTTACCACTATATGGCTTCCCTCTTCTCTTTAGGGTCCTTCTTTCCAACTTTCAAAGAAACATTCATCAGAACTTAATGAAAAGCAATGCGAAACAACTCTCTTGTTGTTAGACATGTATGTAGAGAAAGTATAAAGAAATGCACCAACCGAGTTCATTATCATATTTCTCACATAGAGGGGAGAAAGAGCAATGCCAGCAGGGAGGGACCCCTCTACTAGGAGGTAAGCTCTGTGTCCAAAACTGGGGTGGAGGGGCTGCTGGGTGCTTGTTGCAAGTTTCACTATCTCTTGGGAGTCTTAAGTATAGTTTGTATTACTTTTTTTTCTTAACCCTAATGTCTTTGATTCCATATGACACCAACATTTTCATTACCTAAACACTCAGGAGAAAGACTGAGACCTGGAATCTGATAAGCCAAATTCAAAACCAGCTCTGTCACTTACCGGGTTAGGTAGTTTTTTTTTTTTTACCCTATTTGAGCATTGGTTTTATTCACCTGAAAAATATGCAGAAATCATAGTATCTCTTTCAAAGATGGTTGGAAGAAATAAAGTCAAGAATGCAAGAACTGAGTACGGTGCCTAGTATATATGAAGTACTTGATAAATGTTGTTTTAGTAGCTAAATTGTGTCCAACTCTTTTGACACCCCATGGACTGTAGGCCGCCAGGCTCCTCTGTCCATGGAATTTTCCAGGCAATAATACTAGAGTGGGTTGCCATTCCCTTCTCCGGGGGATCTTACCAACTCAAGGAATGAACTCATGTCTCCTGCATTGGCTAAGCAAATTCTTTACCATTGAGCCAACAGAGAGGTGTTAGTCATCATCAGTTATTACTTTACGCTTTCTCAATGACTCACCTACTAACAATCTACTCAAAATTGGACCGTATTCACTGAGCAGCCCTTTTCATCTGGTCCTTCTTAAGTAGCAAGCAATGTATAGAGTACCAAAAGATATGAATATCCATCAGAGGAGGCCATGCCCTTTGAGCCCAAATTCCACATTCCCCAAAGTCTTAAAACAAACATTTTCTGCGTCAGAAAGCAGCCACTCATATTATTGTTAGCTTCAGGGATTAGGAATGGATTGGCTCTAGTCTTAATACACCAGAAAGTTGTTTTATTTGACACTGATATCAGAATAGTTTCACTGTAAACTAGATACCATATACATATATTCAGCATGTTCATTTTCCCACAGTTCTAGACTTGAACATTATGATAACAATATACACAAAAATATAGTGACCACAAACAGGTACTCAGAATCAGTGTCTTTAGCTGTCTGAAACCAAGAACTTCTGTAGCATGTAAGGCAACTTCTAAGAATCTTGCCTCAAGACAAAACTGCCCAGCATTCACCAATACTACCTGGCAGCATAAAATACCATCAGATATCCTTCCCACTGAAAGGTTTCTCGTGGAATAATGCAACTCTGACATACAATGGGATGCATTCAGCCCTTAAGTTGCCATCTCTGCAGACATGCTGGCTGTTCTCCATAGACTGAGGATGGCTCTTTGTGAGACCAAAGAGGTAATTTCAACAGCACCATCAGTCGCTTGGCTAGTTGTTATCAGCATTGCTCAGGGAGCCATGAGGGTGGGAGTTAATCCAGGAGAGGTTTCAAGCCTTTGCTAGTAGCATAAAGACCACATCTGCTGCCTGATCACTAGCCATGGCCAATGAGCAGAGCCAAGATGCGTTCTATTTTCACCTGATTTTGTTCACTCTCCTCATAGTGGTAAATCTACCCACACTAACTGTGGAAAGTCTATTTTACATACATTTATCTACAGGATTTGTGGAAAGGCTACATTTTTCTTTGGAGTTGCCTATGAACAGGGAGGCCTGGCATGCTGCAATTCATGGGGTTGCAAAGAATTGGACGCAACTGAGCAACTGAACTGAACTGAATGCAGGAACTTTAAGCAGGTGTGTCCTCTGGTTTCAGGATGTGGCTGATAAATGAAGAAGGCCACTCCTTTTATCTTTTAGGTTGATTATCCCTGATCTTGAAGATAAACTGACTCAATTATTATCATTGACTTTCAGCTCTCAGCCACAGCCCACACCAGTCA
The DNA here is from genome assembly GCA_006410675.1 of Oreotragus oreotragus. Classification (NCBI taxonomy): domain Eukaryota; kingdom Metazoa; phylum Chordata; class Mammalia; order Artiodactyla; family Bovidae; genus Oreotragus; species Oreotragus oreotragus. The sequence continues at coordinate 15,334 of SJYX01024807.1, forward strand.
ATCTTTGTATTGTGATCAAGTTCTCTTATTTACCAGCACTTTATCTGTCTTAGTCTGTGGCTCCATGGAGGTTTCTGTTACCCCAAATCCAAGTCTGAGTCCTGTTTAGAATCAGGATTTCATGACTATAGGCCTATACTTGGCCAACAGCAGGAATGCCCTATCTGAATAAATCCACTGTGGCTGCCATATTCTTTATAAGATGTACACTTGCATCACTATCTTTAGTTTGAGATTAGTCCTTCCAGGTATCTAATGATATCTGCTTTTCAACTCAGAGATCTCTCCTGGAACATAACTGAGGGCCACAAGAGAGAGTCATGTCTCATGATCAAAAACAGCATTTCTCTCCACCAGATTCTGCCCTCTCTACCACGCCCCCAGACCCTCACTCCCACTCAGTTTCCTCCTAATCTACAGCTCTTAGACACTGATATGAATGAGATTCAAGTTCAGAACTCATCATTATTTTCTACTTGTTTGTATCAAGCATAATATTCTGAGAGTCAGGATGTCTTTTAATTACATGAAGATGAGAGTCTACTCTCAAGGGACTTTCACTTTAAAAAACAAAAACAGCCCAGATGTAAAGAAATTGACCTCAAACACATGAAACATAATTTAAGTACTAAAACAAAATATACAGTTTCATCTATAAACATGTCTTTAGGTCTGTTTTGATGTAAAACTTCCATTGCTTTTCTGGACTGACTTCAAAACAGTCCTTTTCTCTCCAAAAGCTCTGTTTAAGGAAAGATCTATGTTGGTCTGAGCTCTTACACTTCTCTGATTCAAACTTAAGCAGACTGGCATTGTGCATATCATGCATATAAATTTATAAGCATACAATTTCTTGAAAATTGACCTCAAAAAAAGTATGTGAATGGGCCTCAAACAATGGCTGGCAAATAATAACAATGGGCACTCAATGCATCTGAAAGATGAATTCAACCATTTTGTCATAAATTATGATTTACATTTTTTCTATGTAAGATTCTGCAAGAGACAATGATCTAAATTCTAGCTCCAGAAAAAAACTTGGAAAAGAGAGTCAGGGACACTTACATATGCATTCCAAGAGGAAAACAGAAACACAGGCAAATTCTATAAGAACAACCTATAACTGGTGAACCTGTTAACACTTTCTTCCAAAATTCTAGAGCCTTAAGAGGTCTATTTTCATGGGGTTAAAAAACAACAACAAAAGCAACAACAAAAAAAAAACCCAGAAATCCCCTTTAAAAAAGTAAAACTCTCACAAGAGAAAAAATTAGTTAATTAAGAAACATGGTCATTCATTCCATTTTTCTCTGGCAAACATTTTGTTTCCTACTCAGTATATAAAGTCAGTAACTCTAAAACAATAAAGATGGGATGGGGAAACTCCTTACTAATGAAACACTTGAAATGAGCTCCCTAAATACTTTAACTAGCATTTAATTTATTTTTAATCAGGTGCTTATCATTTGTTAAATAAATTCCAAAGGCCCCAAGATTCCACAGCCCTTAGATAGGTTAATCTCCCATTGGGAAGCAACACATATTAAATAGTTGCTAAACCTTGGTAAATACACTTTTAATAATTAATTCTAGAAGTATTTAACTTGCAGTAATATACTGGATATTTTCAGCAATATTGTAATCCATGGGATATTGCCGAGGGATTTCTCAGATTAACACAATTGGGTCCCCAAGTCCCATCTGTATACCTCATTCTGAATTAACAGCAGGTGATTCAACACATGGCTCCCAGCCTCTCTGTGTCTGAGTGACCAATGATTTTATTACCCTATCAGTGAGATCAAATCAGTGAAATGCATCAGCTAAGGAAATGCTTACTAAGGGATGAGACAGACAGTGGCTTGCAAGTCAACCTGGGTTTTCGAAAATGATAACTACTGAAAAGAAAAATTACTTTTCCTGTTGGGAAGTGTAAATATTATGTAGCTATTCTAACTCAATCTCTATGATGGATGGTGCTCAATTTTAAACATATTTCAATAATGCTTTAATAGGATGGAAGATACCCAAGATGTTGAAGGATCAAGGTGAGAATAAATTTTCTTGCACAGATGGTTTGGTCTTGTTTTCTAAAATCCCTGGGATTCTTACACTTCTCACTCCATAAAAACAAGGCTCTGCTTGCTTTCCTTCTTTAAAAAAGACGTGAGTAGCCAGTTTCACATGTACTTTATACGGCCGGTCCAGTTCTACTGAGCCTTCTCTAACAGGATTTTCGTTTCCCCCACCCCTTATTGGTCGTAAATTGCAACTCACAGTTTACTACAGTTGCTCAGTCTTGTCTGACTCTTTGTGACCCCATGGACTGTAGCGTGACAGGATTCCCTGCCCATCACCAACTCCTGGAGCCTTCTCAAACTCATGTCTATAGAGTCAGTGATGCCATCCAACCATCTCATCCTCTGTCATCCCCTTCTCCTCCTGCCTTCAATCTTTCCCAGCATCAGGGTCTTTTCCAACAAGTCAGCTCTTCATATCAGGTGGCCTAAGTATTGGAGCTTCAGCTTCAACATCAGTCCTTCCAATGAATATCAGGACTGATCTCCTTTAGGATGGACTGGTTGGATTTCCTTGCAATCCAAGGGACTCTCAAGAGTCTTCTCCAATACCACAGATCAAAAGCATCAATTCTTCAGCACTCAGCTTTCTTAATAGTCCAACTCTCACATCCATATATGACTACTGGAAAAATTATAGCCTTGACTAGACAGACCTTTGTTGGCAATATAATGTCTCTGCTTTTTAACATGCTGTCTAGGTTTGTCATAGCTTTTCTTCCAAAGAGTAAGAGTCTTATAATTTCATGGCTGCAATCACCAGCTGCAGTGATTTTAGAGGCCCCCAAAATAAAGTATGTCACTGTTTCCATTGTTTCCCCATCTATTTGCCATGAAGTGATGAAACCAGATGCCATGATCTTAGTTTCCCAGATGTTGAGCTTTAAGTCAACTTTTTCATTCTCTTCTTTCACTTTCATCAAGAGGCTCTTTAGTTCTTCACTTTCTGCCATAATGGTGGTATCATCTGCACATCTGAGGTTATTGATATTTCTCCCAACAATCTTGATTCCAGCTTGTGCTTCATCCAGCCTGGCATTTCTCATGATGTACTCTACACATAAGTTAAACAAGCAGGGTGACAATATACAGCCTTAACGTACTCCTTTCNTGGTATCATCTGCACATCTGAGGTTATTGATATTTCTCCCAACAATCTTGATTCCAGCTTGTGCTTCATCCAACCTGGCATTTCTCATGATGTACTCTACACATAAGTTAAACAAGCAGGGTGACAATATACAGCCTTAACGTACTCCTTTCCCTATTTGGAACCACTCTGTTGTTCCATATCCAATTCTAACTGTTGCTTCCTGACCTGCATACAGGTTTCTCAAGAGGCAGGTCAGGTAGTCTGGTATTCCCACCTCTTTCAGAATTTTCCACAGTTTGTTGTGATCCACACAGTCAAAGGCTTTGGCATAGTCAATAAAGCAGAAGTAGATGTTTTTCTGGAACTCTTGCTTTTTTGATGATCCAACAGATGTTGGCAATTTGATCTCTGGTTCCTCTGCCTTTTCTAAAACCAGCTTGAACATCTGAACGTTCACAGTTCATGTACTGTTGAAGCATGGCTTGGAGAATTTTAAGCATTACTTTGCTATCGTGTGAGATGAGTGCAATTATGCAGTAGTTTGAGCATTATTTAGCATTGCCTTTCTTTGGGATTGGAATGAAAACTGACCTTTTCCAGTCCTGTGGCCACTGCTGAGTTTTCCAAATTTGCTGGCATATTGAGCGCCACACTTTCACAGCATCATCTTTCAGGATTTGAAATAGCTCAACTGGAATTCCATCACCTCCACTAGTTTTGTTCATAGTGATGCTTCCTAAGGCCCACTTGACTTCACATTCCAAGATGTCTGGCTCTAGATGAGTGATCACACCATTATGATTATCTGTGTCATGAATATTTTTTCTGTATAATTCTTCCATGTATCCTTGCCACCTCTTAATATCTTCTGCTTCTGTTAGGTCCATACCATTTCTGTCCTTTATTGAGCCCATCTTTGCATGAAATGTTCCCTTGGTATCTATCATTCTGTTGAAGAGATCTCTAGTCATCCCCATTCTACTGTTTTCCTCTATTTCTTTGCACTGATCACTGAGGAAGGCTTTCTTATCTCTCCTTGCTATTCTTTGGAACTCTGCATTCAAATGGGTGTATCTTTCCTTTTCTCCTTTGCCTTTAGCTTCTCTTCTCAGCTATTGGTAAGGTCTCCTCAGACAACCATTTTGCCTTTTTGCATTTCTTTTTCTGGGGGGTGGTCTTGATCACTTCCTCCTGTACAATGTCACAAGCTATATGTTAAAACTGAAGTCAGGCAGTGACCCTTGTCTGGAACGGAAACAGGCCACTTCCCTAGCCGAACTGACAGAGACCACAGGCTGACCAGCAGATGGTGCTGCTGAGCAGGCAGCCGCAGGGGCTGTGAACTCCTTGGCGCTCCAGGACTGCCTAACAGGCTCTCTCCAGAGGATGTCTTCTATTAATAATACAGCTAGTCGGTTATCCCATTGAGGAAGGGCTTCTCCTTTCCCCATCTCCTTCTTCTCCACTTCTTTTTTCAGTTTCATAAATGTGTTCTTTGTAGTCTCAAAACGAAACAAAACAAAAAACCAGCTCTGGCCTGTCCCCAGCACCGTTCCTGCAGGGCATGTGGAATACCTGTGTAAACGTGCCCGGCGGCCTTTTCACTCAAAAAGAAGTCTCCGGCTTCCCGCTGGCTAACGGAAGCTAGCGCCAACGGTGATGTTTTAGTAGTGATAAAAATCAAACATTTTCTGGAGCCATTATAGTCTAAAATGTTAATGCAGTTTACTTTTTAAAAGGTGATCGATAGATGAGGGGAAAGTGCCCATAAATTACTAAAGGCAAAAAAAACGCTCGCGGTGGATTTTGCAATATTTGTCGGTCACTGTGTTTTACTGGGGGCGTGGCTGGAGGGAAGAAGATTTTTAATTTGCTGAAATCTTGAGTTTTGCTTTGTTTTGTTTTTAAATACCTGTCTTTGTCTTTCTCTTTTCAAGAGGGCTATTTTTAAGATGAGTCATTCAGGAAATGTAATTCTAATGCAGTATAGCTATAGGTTTCAATTAAGGTTCTACCTTTCTGACAGCCTTTACATTACATGTTTTATGAAATCATTAACTATTGTCATGTTTCTATTATGATACTATTAGGAAATAAAGAGACTTATGTAAATGGAGATGTAAAAGAAATGTATGACAGTTACTCGGAGCAACATCTGTGCACTATCATACATGCTCACACTAATTTTCTAAAGATTGTTCCATTCATTACAGAGCATTGTTAGTTGCAGTGGCACAACCCTTATTTCCATGCATTTAGGGAATGAGGCAGAGAGTGGGTAAATGAGAGCCTAATCAATACCACTTTTCATTTTGCATCTAATGTGCTGCCTTTCCCTTTCCTTTCCTCATGCACAAATCCAAAAAAGATCCTGACGTTACAGTCATAAAATGTAATTCTTCTGCAGAAACACAGACAATAATGCTTTCTGTATTCAGGCGTATTGCATATTCTAATGGCATTTGGCTAAATTGAGTATGGATTTAACATCAAAGGCTTCATGAATTTTTCAAATGAGATATTAAAGTCAATATTTCAAGTGAAAGATATTTCAATTTAGTTGCATACACAACAATAAAAAACTTCTACAAGGTGGAGGTACCAGTGGCTGTAGCAGTATTAGTTCATTCAAGAAATTATTAGTTTATAAGAAAATCAAACACAAGGTTGTGATATGGCAACGACTCTGAATAAATTAGACTAACCGATATGTACTAGTGTACTTTATCTCTTGCAGGCTAAGCAGTATGCTTGCCACAGGCATGCTCAGGGCTCCTGGCTGATTTTTTCTAAACTCTGTTGATTAGCGTGAAGATTTGCATTGCCGTTTCATAAATCTCCTTATTTTCATTTGTACGCGTGAGAGACTTAGAATATGTGAAAAAGAGCAGTTTTTCACCTTGTATTTAAAGTGGATCTTACTTCAAGGTGTCAATCCCTGAAGTGGTTCTCCACGGAGATTCTGAATGTCGCCTTCCGGGCAGGCTGGAGGATGCTCAGATGTAGCGTGGATGTGTAGGGCCGTGGCTTGTTGACAGGCATCCACACCACGGCGGGTCACTGATACCTTTAAACAACACATGAGTGCTTGTATTTCTACAGCGTCTTTCCAAGGAAGAAGTCATAGCTCATCCACACATGTTATCTCATTCACTTAACCAAATCTCCAATGAAGAAGGGAATAGCAGAGAATATTGTCATCCCCATTTCACAGATGGGCAGATGCGAGGCACAAAACATGAAAATGAGTTGCTTTTCTGCTGACCTGTGGCTTTGGGGGGAATGCTTTAACAGAGAAGTCAGCACTAAATAACCAGGATTGGGACTACATCTCCTGATTTCCAGACCAAAGTTCTAAATATTGAATCAACATCCATCGTCTTCAGCTATGATGCCAGCTTAAATGTGCATTGTCTGCCTGGCTTTGCTATAGGCACATAGAAAGGCCTTAGTTTGCATTTTCTGCATAGCAGCCCCATCTTCCTTCTTTGTTTTGACTACTGCAAATTTATAGTGCCTTTTATTCAGTATTTTCAAGCTCTTCATCAGTTTAATTATGGATTAACTCTCAACCTCAGATAAACACTCTGTATTCAGAGATACTTTAGGTAATAAAGATTAAGCAACTCACACACCCAGCATCCTAGAAGAAATGACCATTCCTGGGTGATGACAAGCAGCCCCAACAAGCTGACCTACATGCAAAATGCCTTTCTGGAGTTCACAGCTAAGCAAGACACTGAACAATGCATATGCCCTGAGTTCTGCTTGATGCCTGTTAACCCGTCTGCTACCAGTACATTATTTAAACCAGCCTCATTGTCAGAATCCCTCATTTTATGGAGGTCTCTTAGAAGAGATGGCGTTTTAAAGACCCAACAACCCTGAAAAGCATGAAGATTTCATTCTGTAATTTGAAGAATGACTGCCCATTTTTAGAAGAGGAAAAATCCTAACTCCATAAATACTCTGTGATGAGGAATATAGGAAGATACACACCCACCGCAAGTCCTTTTTTTTTTTAACAAGAGAAAAATATTAGAACCATCTCTTCTTGCTGTTTCAGAGGACATGAAGTCCTCTAGGAGACTTTTCCATTGGCCTAACACACACTGTACGTACAAAATACTCACTTCACCTGTTTACTAAAGACTCACATGACAGGACTTATTTTGCAATTGGATTGCACACAGCTATTTTTCAATGTATCTGTACCCACCCTGATAACAACAACAAAAGCCTCCAGAACTGAAGATTGTTTCTTTGCTTCATTACATCTAAATGATCAGACTCATTTCAGTCTCAATTCTCAAACTTCCCTCCCTCCCTTTATTCTTCTTTTAAGGGACCCTATTCTAGGGAGGAAAAACAAACGAGAACAAAGCTACAATTCAGTGCTGGTTGTGAGGCTTTCAGTTATAACAGTGCTCCTGGGCATGACTATTACATATTGGATTCTTTGGAAAACTGTTGATCTTTTGATGTTTATCATTTCTTTATTTAAACTGTAAAAGGGAACTTTGTGGAGAACTAGACTTGTCTCTAATCAAGGTCTGTATTAAAACTCAGCTCAGGCAGTGAATGAAAGTGGAGGCTGTGGACTCAAACTATTCCCTCATCAGCCCCTGCCCATATCGTAAAACCAGTGAGCTATTTGGCACAGAAGGAAAGAGATGGGAAAACTCAAGAACCGAAAGCCAGGCCGACCACGTACCTAAGAGGCATGAGTATAAACAGAGAAGGAAGTGTTAGCTTAGCTCTAGAAGGTGGCAAGGGGAACATCAGAGGTTTATGTGATATTCAGTGTTCATATTCCTAAAAGAAAGTGCACATTTTAAAATTTTCACTGCACATCTGTGCATTGCTACCTTTTTAAGGGCCTGCTAGGGCTGGAATTACAGGAGATTTGAAGCCCACAACTGAGTAGCTCTGGCAAAGCTGCATGGGGGAGGAAGGCTACTGAAAATCATGGGGGGAAAGGCAGAGCCTGTGCCAAAGAGGAGCATTCAAAAGGGTTCTAGCTGAGGAAACTGTCAGCTTTATATATGGGAACTTGAAATGGAAAAATTGGTAGTGCCACTGAACCTGAACAGCAGCTGTGAAATCAGAATTTACTCCCTAATCTGAATTAACTAATCAAAACCAGGTCACTCCTCCACCTTCCCTCCACTACCCACCGCATCGCCCCTGGGTTATTTTTCATGACCAATCGCCTTTTGCAGCAAAATAAATAAAGAGCAACAAAACCAGAAATACTAAAGGTCAAAGTTTCCCTTCAAGACCCAATGCACTTGAGATTTATCAATGGAGGAAAGAAACACAAATTTTCTACCTTTCATCTTTGCATCTTTGTGATACATACACTCAATGAAAAAGAGCAAGGTGACGTGTGTACACAAATACAAACAAAGAAGGGTTTTTAAATGATGACTTCTGAGATCTAAGCTTAAAAGAAAACTAAATGGGAAAGACTGAATGGTGCCAAAGGATCACTGTGCTAGTGATTTTTAAAAATTCAGTTTTGCAGCTAATTTCATACACAAGCACTTTTTGATCAAGCATAAGCATTAAATAAAATGGTACTGGTAAATTATCCAAAGAAATACAGTTAACAGTGTACACTAGCCAAAGCACGATTTGAAGCTCTTATTAACTGGTGATTATCTTCACTGATCCACATTACCATTCCATTGCAGATGTTACTGACATTAAGATGTATGATACAGAGGCTGGAGAAAAAGCCCATTTAAGATAGGTGAATACTTAATAGTAATTCAACATACGCAGCACAAAATGTCTTTCACAGGAGTTCAAGGATTTTTTCTTTTTTCTCCTTGAAATTTTATGTGAATGTTTATAAATAAGATGAGAAATGAAACTCCATTTGGTAGCCATTTGACTTGTTCAAGTTTAATGGCCATTTAAAACTTTGCAGTTTATCATTGTAGGCTTCTTTTTCATCTGGCTTTATTTTTATTTATTTATTTTAAAGTCTCCCTCGCTTCTGAATTCTCGCGAAAGACCCATATTTTAAGTATGCTGGCAAAACTTCTCTGCCTTAGAGCAGTTGTTTATCTTTCGGCTTTGGTAATTTCACATCTGATGTTCTTATAGTTAACTGACTGTCCACTGGATGTAGAACCTGTAAAACCTGTCTTCTTGCTGTTCACCTGCTCAGTATTATAGAAGGACCCATTGCCTTTACCCCACTTATACTCCTACCCCTTACTCTGTAGCACAGAGTAGATAGTGAAATAGATCTAGTCCATGCATTTCTTGGCACAACAAAATGGCCAGTGGATTACTAGGGATGGCTTTGTCAAGTTTTCTCTTTTCTCTTTTAGGAAAGGGAACCTAGATACTTCAGTAAGAACGAAGCCAGTCAACACATTCAAAAAATTAAGATCATAGCATCCTGTCCTACCACTTCATAGATGAGGAAATAGATAGGGGAAAAATGGAAAAAGTGACAGACTTTATTTTTCTTGGGCTCCAAAATCACTGTGGATGGTGACTGCATTCATGAAATTAAAAGACACTTGCTCCTTGGAAGAAAAGCTATGACAAACCTAGATAGACTATTAAAAAGTAGAGATATCACTTTGCCAACAAAGGTCCCTATAGTCAAAGCTATGATTTGTCCAGTAGTCATGTACGGACGTGAGAGTTGGAACATAAACCAGGCTGAGCACTGAAGAACTGACCCTTGTGAACTGTGGTGCTGGAGAGTCCCTTGGGCTGCAAGGAAAGGAATCCTAAAGGAAATCAATCCTGAATATTCACTGGAAAGACTGATGCTGAAGCTGAAGCTCCAATACTGTGGACACCTGTTGTGAAGATCTGACTCATTGCAAAAGACCTGGATGCTGGGAAAGACTGAAGGCAGGAGGAGAAGGGGATGAGATGGTTGGATGGCATCATTGAGTCAATGGACGTGAGTTTGAGCAAACTCTGGGAGATAGTGAAGGACAGGGAAGCCTGAGTCCATGGGGTCGCAGAGTCAGACATGACTGAGAGGCTGAACAAAAGCAACAAAACTGAAAATTTTCTAGTATGATTCAGGCCATCTAATCAATCTCCCTCTGTATGACTGTCTTCATACAAATGCTAATTGACTACGGACTTTATGCGCAGGTTATATTCACACAAACCCTAAGTAGTTTTACAACTGCAAAAGTAACACAGACTTTTTTCAGCATATCTATCCTCCTTTCTGGGTAGTTCTGATTTTAAATGTTAGACAGTCCCTGATAACCTATGTCACACTGCAGTTGGTCAGTCTCTTCCAAATCCAACCTAAATAATTTTCCCCAAAACCTAGCTTCTTCTTCATACCCTTTATTCTCTTTGAAAAATCTTTTCAGTCTTGTACTCCACAAACTCCCCTAATCTTCCTCTCTGCAGGCTTGGTTGAACATATAATATTAAAAGTCAATAATGGCAAATTATATATGCCATAATTCAGCTGATAACTCTTTTTCAACCATTTCCTCTACCTGAAGAAGTGAGTAATGGGAGACCTAACACATGCAACAGGGCCAGTGGGAAGTATATTTTGTCTGAGGAGGCTTTTTTCTAATTACACAACATAAGCATCTACTTATTCTGCATAAGCATAACTCTGATCCTATAAACATACACATATGTGTATTCATAGTTTTCCTTCCCATATTTGGAAATATATGTGAGTTGCCAGTTATTGTTGTATATAAACAGAAATTCTACTGTCTTTAGGGGAATCTATATTGTAAAATGTTTTGCACATTCAAACGTGGAGTTTCCAGTATTTTTCTTTATTTTATCAGACAAAATAGAGAGCAAAGATGACTTCTCTTCAGGTCACTGGAAATGTGTCCCAGGAATTCTGAGTTGCCTTGAGTCAGTGATTTTCATACTGCACTCAGGGAAGTCGTTAGCTTCCGATGAGGTTTCTAAGGAGAGAAGACAAGATATGGAGGCTGAGTCTGAAGGAGATCCTATCCTTCAAACTCCTTCCTTAGCCAAAGCAATTCTACTTTTATTGACTTCTCATAAAAGAAGTGTGTGAAAGATTTTGCCTATGGACAGGTCTCCTCTGCCCAAAGACAGAATGTTAGACTTATTCTAGGAGAATGGTACTGAGGAGAGGAAGACTGACTCCAGAGGCCCAAAGAGAAAGGAAACCATTGAACCATCTTTCTTCTGTCATTGTAATCTGCAGCAAACTTCCATATACTGGCCAACGATCCTGCCAGATTCTTTTCAAATAATAGGCCCAACTCAACTTTGTGTCTGCTTAGACCTCATAGAAGTTCACCTAGACTCTGTACTCAAAGGCTTTCAGCAGACTTCATTCTTGAACTCCTTCTCAGAAACAGAAATGAATATATAAATATGTGCTTATTTTACTTCCAAAAGGACTAATACTTGTGGGTAACATCTAATTTGTTTTTAATGTCAATAAGCAAGATACAATCTAAAATATCTTTGCAAAACGATCACTAAAAGATGGCCTTTATCCCCAGCTATTAAATGTTGTGCTGTCAAGTTCTACTTTTTTCTTAAGTGCCTGCACCATCAGGGTTAGATATGCATTTTACATTTGTGGGAAGAGAAAGCCATGATATACTATATAGGTCCCTTTCCTACTAGACAGCCTGTTAAGATAGATGGTAGCATAAACATAGCTGGGATCAAGGGAACCACAAGACACGAAACCTGTGGTAAATATTTTCTAAAAGCAAGTGTTATCTCATACTGTATGGTTCATCATCATGGCAGAGTACCATTTGCCTTTCTCACTGGAGAGGTGTTCAACTAATTACCTCAAATTCTGAAAACAGGGGTAAAAGAAAGAATAAAAAACATAAAATACTAGTAATGAGGATTAAACAATAATAATCAATGTGCTCTCACTTTGTCAGAATCTGAGAAATTTACATTTTGCAAAAGATTTCACACTTTCTACATCTCTGTAGAACAGATGGTATGTTCCAGTGCAAGTTAATTAGAGTTCATATTTGACTGTTGATTCAGCCCTGTTTCAGAGCCCAGTGGCAGGAAAAGGTGCGCACACAAGTGTGGAGCTATCGAGCACCAGGGAGTCCTTCCTTTAAACTGATATGCAATCTATTAAGTCCCACATTTGAAATTGCATCAAAAGTACAGAAAGAAAACACTTCCAATGGGTTACTACCCTGTGCATGTTCAACAAAATGCTTCCTTTGGTTCTACATTTGAGAAGGCCTGTTGTCCTTTTTCTTAACAAAGAAAGGCAAAGGTCTAGTGGAACATTAAGGACACACAGTGCTTCCCTTGTGAGGGCAATTACATAGTACAGGAGGAGCTCTTTGTCATCACGTTGCTGTATCACCACCAAAGAATGCTCTTACAGAATAGTGTGGTGCTTAAAATACAGTAATTACTGTTACAGTGTGTGCACAGCAATGTAAGAACCATATCTAGAGCTATACGTGGTACCAAGAGTCGAGAAACAGCTGTAATTTTGGCTTTAAATATGTTTATGAGCATTTTGAATGGTTTAAGCTTGCTGTGCGGCATATGACTTTAATTTTCTTTATGGATATAGGGGGGCCATGAAATGCTGACTTTTGATATAATAATCTTTCAGGTTTCAGAGAAACTATAGGAGGCCAGTCAGTCCTCATGCCTGCCCTCTTAAATCTCAACTTATAAATTTCTCAGTTAGATGTAAGCTAAAAAATTATACTGCACATTATATAGTAAGTCTTATATCTCTGATTTGAATAAATCCTTTCAGTTGACTACTTAGGCTATGGAAATCAAAGAAAACCTATAAAATGGAGGCACATATCTTATTTACCAAATCCTGACTCCTTCCTTTGAAACATAAGAAATAGAGCATTCCAAAGGAAAATTCAATTTCCTTATTTACCATATACAAAACTCAAGGAATAGTCATTTTCATATTGATTTTTTTTTTTTAACAAGAGAAAAATATTAGAACCATCTCTTCTTGCTGTTTCAGAGGACATGAAGTCCTCTAGGAGACTTTTCCATTGGCCTAACACACACTGTACGTACAAAATACTCACTTCACCTGTTTACTAAAGACTCACATGACAGGACTTATTTTGCAATTGGATTGCACACAGCTATTTTTCAATGTATCTGTACCCACCCTGATAACAACAACAAAAGCCTCCAGAACTGAAGATTGTTTCTTTGCTTCATTACATCTAAATGATCAGACTCATTTCAGTCTCAATTCTCAAACTTCCCTCCCTCCCTTTATTCTTCTTTTAAGGGACCCTATTCTAGGGAGGAAAAACAAACGAGAACAAAGCTACAATTCAGTGCTGGTTGTGAGGCTTTCAGTTATAACAGTGCTCCTGGGCATGACTATTACATATTGGATTCTTTGGAAAACTGTTGATCTTTTGATGTTTATCATTTCTTTATTTAAACTGTAAAAGGGAACTTTGTGGAGAACTAGACTTGTCTCTAATCAAGGTCTGTATTAAAACTCAGCTCAGGCAGTGAATGAAAGTGGAGGCTGTGGACTCAAACTATTCCCTCATCAGCCCCTGCCCATATCGTAAAACCAGTGAGCTATTTGGCACAGAAGGAAAGAGATGGGAAAACTCAAGAACCGAAAGCCAGGCCGACCACGTACCTAAGAGGCATGAGTATAAACAGAGAAGGAAGTGTTAGCTTAGCTCTAGAAGGTGGCAAGGGGAACATCAGAGGTTTATGTGATATTCAGTGTTCATATTCCTAAAAGAAAGTGCACATTTTAAAATTTTCACTGCACATCTGTGCATTGCTACCTTTTTAAGGGCCTGCTAGGGCTGGAATTACAGGAGATTTGAAGCCCACAACTGAGTAGCTCTGGCAAAGCTGCATGGGGGAGGAAGGCTACTGAAAATCATGGGGGGAAAGGCAGAGCCTGTGCCAAAGAGGAGCATTCAAAAGGGTTCTAGCCGAGGAAACTGTCAGCTTTATATATGGGAACTTGAAATGGAAAAATTGGTAGTGCCACTGAACCTGAACAGCAGCTGTGAAATCAGAATTTACTCCCTAATCTGAATTAACTAATCAAAACCAGGTCACTCCTCCACCTTCCCTCCACTACCCACCGCATCGCCCCTGGGTTATTTTTCATGACCAATCGCCTTTTGCAGCAAAATAAATAAAGAGCAACAAAACCAGAAATACTAAAGGTCAAAGTTTCCCTTCAAGACCCAATGCACTTGAGATTTATCAATGGAGGAAAGAAACACAAATTTTCTACCTTTCATCTTTGCATCTTTGTGATACATACACTCAATGAAAAAGAGCAAGGTGACGTGTGTACACAAATACAAACAAAGAAGGGTTTTTAAATGATGACTTCTGAGATCTAAGCTTAAAAGAAAACTAAATGGGAAAGACTGAATGGTGCCAAAGGATCACTGTGCTAGTGATTTTTAAAAATTCAGTTTTGCAGCTAATTTCATACACAAGCACTTTTTGATCAAGCATAAGCATTAAATAAAATGGTACTGGTAAATTATCCAAAGAAATACAGTTAACAGTGTACACTAGCCAAAGCACGATTTGAAGCTCTTATTAACTGGTGATTATCTTCACTGATCCACATTACCATTCCATTGCAGATGTTACTGACATTAAGATGTATGATACAGAGGCTGGAGAAAAAGCCCATTTAAGATAGGTGAATACTTAATAGTAATTCAACATACGCAGCACAAAATGTCTTTCACAGGAGTTCAAGGATTTTTTCTTTTTTCTCCTTGAAATTTTATGTGAATGTTTATAAATAAGATGAGAAATGAAACTCCATTTGGTAGCCATTTGACTTGTTCAAGTTTAATGGCCATTTAAAACTTTGCAGTTTATCATTGTAGGCTTCTTTTTCATCTGGCTTTATTTTTATTTATTTATTTTAAAGTCTCCCTCGCTTCTGAATTCTCGCGAAAGACCCATATTTTAAGTATGCTGGCAAAACTTCTCTGCCTTAGAGCAGTTGTTTATCTTTCGGCTTTGGTAATTTCACATCTGATGTTCTTATAGTTAACTGACTGTCCACTGGATGTAGAACCTGTAAAACCTGTCTTCTTGCTGTTCACCTGCTCAGTATTATAGAAGGACCCATTGCCTTTACCCCACTTATACTCCTACCCCTTACTCTGTAGCACAGAGTAGATAGTGAAATAGATCTAGTCCATGCATTTCTTGGCACAACAAAATGGCCAGTGGATTACTAGGGATGGCTTTGTCAAGTTTTCTCTTTTCTCTTTTAGGAAAGGGAACCTAGATACTTCAGTAAGAACGAAGCCAGTCAACACATTCAAAAAATTAAGATCATAGCATCCTGTCCTATCACTTCATAGATGAGGAAATAGATAGGGGAAAAATGGAAAAAGTGACAGACTTTATTTTTCTTGGGCTCCAAAATCACTGTGGATGGTGACTGCATTCATGAAATTAAAAGACACTTGCTCCTTGGAAGAAAAGCTATGACAAACCTAGATAGACTATTAAAAAGTAGAGATATCACTTTGCCAACAAAGGTCCCTATAGTCAAAGCTATGATTTCTCCAGTAGTCATGTACGGACATGAGAGTTGGAACATAAACCAGGCTGAGCACTGAAGAACTGACCCTTGTGAACTGTGGTGCTGGAGAGTCCCTTGGGCTGCAAGGAAAGGAATCCTAAAGGAAATCAATCCTGAATATTCACTGGAAAGACTGATGCTGAAGCTGAAGCTCCAATACTGTGGACACCTGTTGTGAAGATCTGACTCATTGCAAAAGACCTGGATGCTGGGAAAGACTGAAGGCAGGAGGAGAAGGGGATGAGATGGTTGGATGGCATCATTGAGTCAATGGACGTGAGTTTGAGCAAACTCTGGGAGATAGTGAAGGACAGGGAAGCCTGAGTCCATGGGGTCGCAGAGTCAGACATGACTGAGAGGCTGAACAAAAGCAACAAAACTGAAAATTTTCTAGTATGATTCAGGCCATCTAATCAATCTCCCTCTGTATGACTGTCTTCATACAAATGCTAATTGACTACGGACTTTATGCGCAGGTTATATTCACACAAACCCTAAGTAGTTTTACAACTGCAAAAGTAACACAGACTTTTTTCAGCATATCTATCCTCCTTTCTGGGTAGTTCTGATTTTAAATGTTAGACAGTCCCTGATAACCTATGTCACACTGCAGTTGGTCAGTCTCTTCCAAATCCAACCTAAATAATTTTCCCCAAAACCTAGCTTCTTCTTCATACCCTTTATTCTCTTTGAAAAATCTTTTCAGTCTTGTACTCCACAAACTCCCCTAATCTTCCTCTCTGCAGGCTTGGTTGAACATATAATATTAAAAGTCAATAATGGCAAATTATATATGCCATAATTCAGCTGATAACTCTTTTTCAACCATTTCCTCTACCTGAAGAAGTGAGTAATGGGAGACCTAACACATGCAACAGGGCCAGTGGGAAGTATATTTTGTCTGAGGAGGCTTTTTTCTAATTACACAACATAAGCATCTACTTATTCTGCATAAGCATAACTCTGATCCTATAAACATACACATATGTGTATTCATAGTTTTCCTTCCCATATTTGGAAATATATGTGAGTTGCCAGTTATTGTTGTATATAAACAGAAATTCTACTGTCTTTAGGGGAATCTATATTGTAAAATGTTTTGCACATTCAAACGTGGAGTTTCCAGTATTTTTCTTTATTTTATCAGACAAAATAGAGAGCAAAGATGACTTCTCTTCAGGTCACTGGAAATGTGTCCCAGGAATTCTGAGTTGCCTTGAGTCAGTGATTTTCATACTGCACTCAGGGAAGTCGTTAGCTTCCGATGAGGTTTCTAAGGAGAGAAGACAAGATATGGAGGCTGAGTCTGAAGGAGATCCTATCCTTCAAACTCCTTCCTTAGCCAAAGCAATTCTACTTTTATTGACTTCTCATAAAAGAAGTGTGTGAAAGATTTTGCCTATGGACAGGTCTCCTCTGCCCAAAGACAGAATGTTAGACTTATTCTAGGAGAATGGTACTGAGGAGAGGAAGACTGACTCCAGAGGCCCAAAGAGAAAGGAAACCATTGAACCATCTTTCTTCTGTCATTGTAATCTGCAGCAAACTTCCATATACTGGCCAACGATCCTGCCAGATTCTTTTCAAATAATAGGCCCAACTCAACTTTGTGTCTGCTTAGACCTCATAGAAGTTCACCTAGACTCTGTACTCAAAGGCTTTCAGCAGACTTCATTCTTGAACTCCTTCTCAGAAACAGAAATGAATATATAAATATGTGCTTATTTTACTTCCAAAAGGACTAATACTTGTGGGTAACATCTAATTTGTTTTTAATGTCAATAAGCAAGATACAATCTAAAATATCTTTGCAAAACGATCACTAAAAGATGGCCTTTATCCCCAGCTATTAAATGTTGTGCTGTCAAGTTCTACTTTTTTCTTAAGTGCCTGCACCATCAGGGTTAGATATGCATTTTACATTTGTGGGAAGAGAAAGCCATGATATACTATATAGGTCCCTTTCCTACTAGACAGCCTGTTAAGATAGATGGTAGCATAAACATAGCTGGGATCAAGGGAACCACAAGACACGAAACCTGTGGTAAATATTTTCTAAAAGCAAGTGTTATCTCATACTGTATGGTTCATCATCATGGCAGAGTACCATTTGCCTTTCTCACTGGAGAGGTGTTCAACTAATTACCTCAAATTCTGAAAACAGGGGTAAAAGAAAGAATAAAAAACATAAAATACTAGTAATGAGGATTAAACAATAATAATCAATGTGCTCTCACTTTGTCAGAATCTGAGAAATTTACATTTTGCAAAAGATTTCACACTTTCTACATCTCTGTAGAACAGATGGTATGTTCCAGTGCAAGTTAATTAGAGTTCATATTTGACTGTTGATTCAGCCCTGTTTCAGAGCCCAGTGGCAGGAAAAGGTGCGCACACAAGTGTGGAGCTATTGAGCACCAGGGAGTCCTTCCTTTAAACTGATATGCAATCTATTAAGTCCCACATTTGAAATTGCATCAAAAGTACAGAAAGAAAACACTTCCAATGGGTTACTACCCTGTGCATGTTCAACAAAATGCTTCCTTTGGTTCTACATTTGAGAAGGCCTGTTGTCCTTTTTCTTAACAAAGAAAGGCAAAGGTCTAGTGGAACATTAAGGACACACAGTGCTTCCCTTGTGAGGGCAATTACATAGTACAGGAGGAGCTCTTTGTCATCACGTTGCTGTATCACCACCAAAGAATGCTCTTACAGAATAGTGTGGTGCTTAAAATACAGTAATTACTGTTACAGTGTGTGCACAGCAATGTAAGAACCATATCTAGAGCTATACGTGGTACCAAGAGTCGAGAAACAGCTGTAATTTTGGCTTTAAATATGTTTATGAGCATTTTGAATGGTTTAAGCTTGCTGTGCGGCATATGACTTTAATTTTCTTTATGGATATAGGGGGGCCATGAAATGCTGACTTTTGATATAATAATCTTTCAGGTTTCAGAGAAACTATAGGAGGCCAGTCAGTCCTCATGCCTGCCCTCTTAAATCTCAACTTATAAATTTCTCAGTTAGATGTAAGCTAAAAAATTATACTGCACATTATATAGTAAGTCTTATATCTCTGATTTGAATAAATCCTTTCAGTTGACTACTTAGGCTATGGAAATCAAAGAAAACCTATAAAATGGAGGCACATATCTTATTTACCAAATCCTGACTCCTTCCTTTGAAACATAAGAAATAGAGCATTCCAAAGGAAAATTCAATTTCCTTATTTACCATATACAAAACTCAAGGAATAGTCATTTTCATATTGAAACTCATATTTAAACACACTTCAAAGCAAGTGCTAAATTGGTCACTTCTTTGGAACTGCTAAAGCAGATTTGCTTACAATTAAAAAAAGAAAAACATTTGAATTGCCTCTAGTTATTGTAAGTTAATTGTGCTTACTTGGTTTGTTTCATTTAAAAGAACACATCCCAGACCAGTTAGTAGTTGAGACATTAGTGATGGAGAAGAAATGGATCCAACAAAAAAAGATGAACTCAGTGAAAAAGGAATGATGTTATTTGCCTCAAATGATATCTATTGTGAGACTAAAACTAGAGAAAAGTAATAAAGGTAATACTTGATAGGCAAGTATTACCAGCTATGGTGTGGCTCAGGCAGGTAATTTCATCTGCTCTTTAAAAATATTTTACTGCATTATAATTTTTTCAGCAACATGTCTTATTTCTGTCATCAAGGTACAAAGTTACTTCTCAAATTAAAAAAAAATACATTTGTCAATTAAATATCCCTACCAACTTTTGTTCACATCAAGAAAGTATAATAAATGACACACTAAAAGCCTAAGAATATGTTGACGATTAAATACCAAGTGGCTGATAGCCAATATGTTATGATTTTAAAAAGAAAAAAAAATAGTTGTGATATATAACCCATTACATGACAGGGGTAGCTAGGTTTTATACTTCTTGGATGGCAATATGGTTTATTTGTCAATTAAATATCCCTACCAACTTTTGTTCACATCAAGAAAGTATAATAAATGACACACTAAAAGCCTAAGAATATGTTGACGATTAAATACCAAGTGGCTGATAGCCAATATGTTATGATTTTAAAAAGAAAAAAAAATAGTTGTGATATATAACCCATTACATGACAGGGGTAGCTAGGTTTTATACTTCTTGGATAGCAATATGGTTAGGTTACAAGGCTAGATTAACCAAACTGAATTTTATTTTCTCCTGGAACATAACTGGATTCCATTTTCAAACCTTCCTTCCAAAAAGTTGGAGTCATAGGATTGAGTTCTGGCCAACAAAATATGCCAATAAAATATGGCAAATTTTGTCTTTCTCATTCTTTCTCATTTTCCATACACTGAAGGAAATGACAGAGCCATATGACAGAGTGTCACCTGTCCCAAATGACTGCATGAGCCAAGACGTAAGTCCTGAATGAGCCACCTGTACTGAATGACAGCAAGGATCAAGATAGGAGTAAGAAATCTGCTTTTATTATGTAAAATCCCTGAGATTTTGATACACACGAATAGGAATGCAGGCAGGAATGCAGATAGAAGAAAAAAGAAAGAATTAAAACCCAACAACAAAAATGATAAAATCTCTCTCTCAAAATGAGTCATTAAAACCAAAAAATTACAAAACTCATTAGGAAACATAGTGGGAAGAAAGATAGCTAACAAAATAAATATTCAGAATAGTAACATTCTAAAGAAATCAATTATATAGAGCATGTATTTTGAGGATGCTCAGTGAGATAAATGAAGAAATAGATTTGCTTAAAAATAAATGTTATTTTTAAAAGAGATATAAAAGAAAAATAGATATGAAAAAGAATCAATTAGAAGTCTTGGAAGGAAAAAAAATTACAGAAAAAAAATTAATAGTATGGTAAAGTCTGGACTGAAAAATAGTTGAAGAAACAATTAGAAAACTGGAACACTGAACTGAAAAATTTTACCCAAATTGAAGCATATAAAGAAAAAAGGGGTTTTTTTAATCATGAAATATTAACTACAAGACATAAACAATAGATGACAAGATCTAATTTATGTCTACTAAATGCTGCATAAACTGGAAATAAAAAGGAAATATAAAAAAGTATTACTTGAAAAATTAGTAACTATGAATTTTGTAAAAACTAAAGAAGACATGAATACATTTGAGTATTTTTCTGGGTATTGAGCAAGATAAATAAAACCTAGTCAAACAACATCTTATCAAACCTGTAGGGCACTGAACATTAAAGATGTTAAAGAAAAATGAATCTTAGTAGGGAAAAAAACTGAGATTGCCATAATTATACTGAGGTTAAACTTGTCAGTAGAAAATAAACGTCAGAAAAGAATGAACAAATATTTTAAAAGTCCTCAAGGAAAATTTCTATCACTTTATCAATTTTTACTCACTTAAGCTATTGTTCAGGAAGAAAAGAAAAATGGAAGTACTTTCAGATATGCAAAAACAAAAGGAATTCACTACTCACATTCTTTCCCTAAAAGATCTTTAAAGAATATATTTAATACATCAGGAAATTGCCAAATTAATACAGAAGTTGCAGAAATCAACGAACAATGGTGAGACCAGAAACTGATAAAATATGTGAATAAATGTAATCAATGATCGTCTTTAAAGCAATATTTGCATGTTCACACATTTTTTTTTAAGCAAGTTAAAAACTGCCATAAATAATAACTATTGTGTGTATGTTGGGAAGAGGGAGAGAAGGTATTCAGTGGCTGCTAAAAATTTGATCAATCCAAAGTTAATTTTAAAAAAAGGAAAACACAAACAGAAATCCAAAATAGGATTATAGAAATAGGCCCAAATATAACAGCATTCTCAATAAATAAAGATGGAAAAGAGAGAATACCAGAACAGACTGAAAAAATAATAGCTCTGTATAGCTTATTAGATGTATCTAAAACAAAATCAAACAGAATGGTTAAAATAAAGAAACTGGAAATTATCAGAAAAATATATATTAATACAGAAGAAACTCATGGGAATTAAGGAAATATAGTGAAACCAGAAATCAGAATAAGCTGGTCTTCCTATGCTTTTTTTAATCATAAGCATCTACGACAATGTGTTACCATTTGATCAAGCTGATTTTTTTCTTAATTTCATTGCTCCCTAGAGCTTTCTGTATAGTTGTAATGTTTTCTAATAAAAATATTGTTTAAAAAATTATATTGGATTCAGGGAACCAGGAGTTTTACAATAAATTCTCAGTTATGTCACTAATTTTGGCACCTCTGTAGCCTGGAGGTAATATACCTAGAAAATGAGGATTTTGAATATTCAGTGGTTCATGCATCTTCTGTATCAATATTATCATCACATATTAAAAATTACCTCCTCCATCAGGATGAGGAGCCTGGATCTTCAGATGGGGCCAAAGTAGATACAGGGTAGGCATGTCTATTTTTAAAAGCCCACTCTGCACCTCCATGAAGGACATCTGGATTTGGAAACTATTAGTAAACTAGCTCTCATTCAAAGAAACTTTGCCTATGATTTATCATAATCTCAGAAACAAACTATTAACAATCTTTACTCTTCCTTTTATTTGGAAAAGATGCAAAAACTAAAACAAGTTAAAGACTAAAGATATGAGATTTACATATATTAGCAAAGAAAAAGCAGAGCAAAATAATTATTTTGTTAAGTAATACTTTAAAAGCTTTCTATTACCTACCTTAGAGGTTCTTAACCCAGAGCTGATAGGAGTTCAGAGGGTCTAGAGAATCCCCTAAAATATGCATGTATGTGTGTGTGCATGTTCAGGAGAACAGAGTCATCACTTTTCATTTAGTTACAAAGGTTTGTAATACTAAATAGACTAGAAACAACTTGTTTAAAAAAATGACTATAAGAAACAAAAAATACTAGAAACTTCTCCAAACCTTGTAGCATTTCAGTGTGATGTTAGAAGCTGTGATTAGATGTTGCTTTGTGTGTAGGATTGAGGTCAGCACCAATTCATCAGGAAGCAGTGACTAAGGATCCAGAAGAGGTCATGTACAATATCATGCCCTGATACTTTGAAATGCCATGATTGGAAGAGGGGATCCTTTAAACTGGCACTGGGTAGAAAAGGATGACCAAATAGGAGACCACTGTAGGAGGCTAGAACCTAGGTTCTAATTCTACCTAGCCCCACAGTGAGGAGTGTACCTGGGCAAGTCTCTCCTCATCAAAATGTGAAGGTAGTGGCAGCAGGTTACTTAAAAATTACTTCTTTTTTGAGATCCCATAATTCTACCAAAAACAATGTTCTCTCCTCCAAAACAGAAGATAAGCCAACAACACACCCCCAAGTACAGATCTATACGCAGTCCAAAAAATCCAGTGAAGGATCAGAGATAGAAAAATCCAATTTTAGAAACAAATATATTAATTTTATTAATCCAATAACTTGAACATTAATTCCATGAAAAATTAGCACAACACACAGTATCTCTGAGCAAATAATTAAGTTTCAGAAAGCGGACAAATGCCATTAGGATGACTAAAAGCAAGGGGTGTGCTTTTGCTTTCAAGGTGTTCTCATTTCTCTTGAAAGTTCAAAATTAACAAATCAGATAAGCTTGGGCAAGCTTCGATTCACTGGCAGTCAGCCAAACCACCATTCATCCTAGGAGTCCTATACTCAAAGCGCAATCATAAGTTTATGCCCACTACATCACTTGAGTTGTGACTGCATTAGTCTTTAACTGACCCAAACTATTAGTATTTGTTATTCCTAAAAGTCTATCTAGTTAGTCCTCTGGTTTCCAAACTGTGCACCAAGCCACCAAGGAATAACTGCAGCAAATTCACAGGGCACAGGGATATTTTAAAATTTCAAGGGACACACATCCATATTTCTTAGACCTCCCTTGAACTACTAGCATCATTTCAACTTAAGCCTTGCTACATTCCTTTCAACGACATAGAATATTTGCAAAGTTGGGTTAGGTTTTTGATGAATGCTATATAAAACATAAGCGTAAACTAAGTGACACACAAAATTCATAATGGAATAAGAAATGGGGGAGGAGATATCCAACCTGGATCCAGACTTTAAAAAGTTGTAAGGTATCCACCAGGCACACATATTTCATTAATAAGTAATTGTGGTTATCTAAGAATAAAATAAAAATATGACTCTGGGTTTCAATTTCTGTGCGTTACTTTTTTTTCAAGTGTTATGTTAGTGTGTTAGTTGCTCACTAACACATGTACGACTCTGCAGCCCCATGAACTGTAGCTCACCAGGCTCCTCTGTCCATGGAACTCTTCAGGCAAGAATACTGGAGTGGATTGCCATTCCCTTCTCCAAGGGATCTTTTCAGGGATCAAACCCAGGTCTCCATGGCAGGCAGATTCTTTATCATCTAAGCCACCAGGGAAGCTGCAAGTATTATGTTAGGACATAAATACTAAGCTATTTGGACTTAGCTATTTCATGAATACCAAGATAACAAGAGTTGTGCGAAAGTTTGGGAATCACCTTCAAGAGTGGTCCAAAGACTGGATGGCAAACAAGTTTTAGATTTGAGGTTGTCGGACATGTATTTGTGTTTGGATTAAGCGATATAATAATAGGGGAGGGAAAAGATGGCAAGGGGAAGACTAAGGAGGCAGAGGAGCAATAGAGGAACAGGAAGAAGAAGTAAGGCGGTGATATTAAGAATGATTGGAGAAGGGAAGGGCAATGCACTCCAGTATTCTTGCCTGGAGAATCCCAGGGACAGAAGAGTCTGTGCGCTACTGTCCACAGGGCTGCAAAGAGTCAGACATGACTGAGCAAATACACTAATATTAATAATAGTATTAACTGAGTACTTATTACATGACAGGCATTGTGCTAAGCATTTTATCTAACTTAATTTCTTTCAATCTTATGAATATTCACCCAGCCTGTGTGCTCTCCTAGGCACTAAATTTCCTCTGTTCTGTTTAATAAGCAGGTGTTATTTCCATTCCTCAAGCGTTCCCCTCATACTCTGGCAGTCCCAGACGCTTCCCCAAGTGCATCCCCTAGATCACCCTACAAAACAGAAATTAAAGTAGTTAGCAAGGGAGTCAGTCTTATAACTGGCATTGATCAAGTCCTGGGCCTTGTTATGTGTTAATTAATATTTAGCATTCACTTATGTTGACTCTTCATGGCAATACTATGAGGAAGGTGCTTCTACTCTCAGATTTAGATGTTAATCTTGATTCCAGTTCTACGTGAATTCCGAGTCTGGGTTCTTCACCAACATATGTAGCAGCACTGTCTAATTAGAACTGCCCCACATTTCTGGCACATGCTTGGCCCAACAGGCCTAGATTCCAGTGCCCAGCACACCTTGGACCTGTAGCCACTTCACGTTCCTCTTGACTTGAGGTCTAATATTAAACATAATGAACTCTTTCCATTGAAGTTCTTCATTAGTTGACATCAACTTTCCAACGTGTACACATACTTTTAATACTCTACAGTAGAATTTTAGCAATCAATAAGCATCATATATCCTGTAAGAGGTAAATCACAGTGGTTTAAATCCCCCAGTCTCTTGCTTTTTAATAGTGAATGGTAAGAATTATCTTAGGAGCAGGCTTTGCTGGCAGGAGCAGCTTCCAAAGTCAGCTGTGACTTTCCCGAGTGATGCTGGCAGAATGGACTTTTCCTGGTCCCAGGCTAGATATAGTCTCTTGGGGTACTCACAGTGTTATTAATACTGGAAGGAACCTTAGAGTTTACTTTCTGATTTGACATAGGAGTATAACGGCTCCAAAATTGATTCCTCTCCTTGTACAATGAGGTCTGGATTCCCATCCCTTTGCAATTGATGAGAGAAGTTGTCAAGGGTAATTCCTCTATTTTTAAATCAACTGTCCTTCAGCGAAAAAGATCAATTACTCTATTTTTAAATAAGGAAGCGTGAAATCCCACCCAACTACATTCCTTTGTCTGTCAACTACAGTACATGGTTTCCTCCCTCCCCAAGTCTATGATTTCTTCAGACTGACCCCACAGCCTGCTCCTATTGAATAATATCACAAGACTCTGGATGGAACAATGCAGCCCCCCTTTCCAGAGGAAGGTCTTCACTCTTCTATTTCTATCTGTTCCCATCCATCATGAGGCCACCCTTCCATTCTCCTTATATAGATCTGAATTTTCCATTAAAACAAGCAATTATAAAATGATCACAATAAAACAAACAGTATAAGGCCTGATTTTGTGTGAATAAGCAACTTTCTGGAAACAACATAGCCTTCACTTTTCCATTATTAGGTAAATTTCATTTTTCATGGCTCTAATCAGCATCCTAAAAGGGCAAATTCTTCTCCCATGGGTAATGATTTGCTCCCACCAAATAGTTTAACTACTTCAGCTCACCAAAGGTTCAGGTCTAGTGTAATTAGAATACTACAAACTTCAACTGGGTATAGCAAGGACAGTCATTTGTATCTTTACCCTGCTCTAATTTTACAAGTTCTCAAAGCAAGTTTTCAAAATTCCAGATATTCAGAGTGGATCTGTTTGATGCAGTTAGAGAAGATCTCCCTGGGCTGAGAAAACTGGAGGGTGGGTTAGCTGCTTGATAGAAAATTTAGTAGACTTTATAGAATTTATGAATTTAGTAGAATTAATTTCCAAATGTAGAAATGAATCGATACCTTTATTTTGGTAACCAACATGGGTAAGAATTAGACCTGCTGCTGCTGCTAAGTCACTTCAGTCGTGTCCGACTCTGTGTGACCCCATAGATGGCAGCCCACCAGGCTCCCCCATCCCTGGGATTCTCCAGGCAAGAATACTGGAGTGGGTTGCCATTTCCTACTCCAATGCATGAAAGAGAAAACTGAAAGTGAAGTCGCTCAGTCTGTCTGACTGTTAGCGACCCCATGGACTGCAGCCCACCAGGCTACTCCGTCCATTGGGTTTTCCAGGCAAGAGTACTGGGGTGGGATGCCATTGCCTTCCCCGAAAAATTAGACCTAGATAACAGCAAAATAAGTACCCAAATGATCATATTTTAGGCATTTAGCTTCCATGGCCTGAGTTTGAAGTTAAGGCAAATTGAAGTTTGGTGGAGGTTATCAGCCAAAGACACACAGCTGGTAAATGTCAGGGCCAAGTTAGTCTCTTGCATCTCAGGTTTCCAATATTTCCCATATACAATATGGCCCCTTGATAGCTCAGTTGGTAAAAAGTCCACCTGCAATGCAGGAGACCACGTTTTTGATTCCTGGTTCGCGAAGATCTGCTGGAAAAGGAATAGACTACTCACTCCAGTATTCTTGGGCTTCCCTTGTGGCTCAGCTGGTAAAGAACCCGCCTGCAATGTGGGAGACCTGGATTCAGTCCCTGGGTTGGGAAGATCCCCTGGAAAAGGGAAAGGCTACCCACTCCAGTATTCTGGCCTGGACAGTTCCATGGACTACAGTAGATGGGCTCGGCAAAGAGCCAGACACTACTGGGTGACTTTCATATGACCCACAAATGGTCTAGAAAGGAAAGCTACACTTTTTCTTTGTAACTTACTCTTTGTATATTCTCTGAAATAAAATACAAAGAACCTAGTCCAAATATCCAGTTTCACTCAAAACCAACTTACTAAATATTTTTCATGTGCCAGATTATATAAGGTACTTAAAAGTGGCTGGAAAGTTGACCAAGATGTATCTTCTGCCCTCAAGAGACATATACTCTTAACAGTAATAGTGGTATTCTTTTCTCCTTGAACAAAATTTAGTTATCCAGGCTTATTCTAGTTAGTCTCTAAATTTTTATTAAGATTTTCAAACAGAAATTGATTTTTTTTTAAGAGTTGACAGCTTTTAGTAGACTATAATCCTTCTTAATAGGTAACAGTATTTTTTGATAGGTCTTGTCCTTAAAACTAAGCATTCCCCTTTTCCCTTGCAAATTTGGAAGTCAATTTACAGGAGCCATATCTGAATGAGTTCCTAATGACCTATTTTAACTATTGTGAATTTGCCTTAAGTAGTTTGATTAACCTTTCCTGCAAAAGATCTTTTTCTAAATATAGAGCTGGGTTACTGTAATGGGAGAAGCCCATTGGATACTGAAGTTCTTCCTCAGTTAGGGAGGAATGGGGTGGTTGGGGATGGGGGGAATGCACAGACGTTACCTAGAGAAACTGCCAAAATTGACTCCACTATTTTAACAAGCTTTGAAATAATCCCATACACTCCCTGCCAAAGAATAAATGGGTTTCTTAGTGGACATGGGAAATAACGAGCTTTCATTGTAATAAAGTTCCATTTTTTGCTTATTTATAAATTTTATAGATAGAAAATTGCATTAGAAAGAAGACAGGCAGAAATCAAAGAAGGAATATGTGTATTTTTAATTCCATCACTAACTTATTGCAATTGAGCAGGAGCAGACCAAGTCCCACATGATCTATAACACATATGCATCCTATGCCTACTAAGAGTCAAAGATGAACAGAAGTAATTAAAGACAGTGATTTTTATGCTGGAGCCTTCACAAGAGAGTATTTGGATTGTGAAGCTTAAGAAGGTGAAAATCAAGAGGATACAATGCCAGCAGAGCTATAAAAATCAAACAAGCTAAGAGTATAAGCAAGTTCAGGACAGAGCTGACCCTTCTTACTCACAAACTTCAAATGATTTGTCGAGACCTATTTGTGCCACTGGGGACTTGGAATCTAACAACTCTCAGACTCCATGTGTGGCCTAAAAACATCTGGCATGAAATTGCAACTGCTCTGGATTAGATTGTCTAATGCTGAATTGCACAGTCAGTGTCTCAAATTAGTCCAGGGCCAATGTTACAATGGTGCTTTATCTTCTGTGCAGCCAACTCAGTGCAGCTGTTTTCCCTTCCACCGTCATGAGATTTCTCATGTCAGGACTGCCTCGGAAATGCCAGTCCTATCTTCCTCACACAAAGTAGAAGGATTGGGAGTCAGATGTTCAATCATGTAGTGCATATTTATTGAGCACCTGTAACCGGCATATGTAATGCAGGGCTCTGAGAAAGCAGGATAAATGAGAGTCATCCAACTCTTCTGCCATTCACAGTAGTAATGATCCCACATACAGGATTCCATGACATATCTTTCCCCAAATATTCTGTTCCAATGTTAGACATGTCCTGCCTCTTAATTAATGAAATAGAGTCACTGTGCGTGTTTGCTCAGTCACTCAGTCTTGTCTGACTCTTTGTGACTCTATGGACTGTAGCCCATCAGGCTCTTCTGTCCACAGGACTTATTAGGGAAGAATATTGTAGTGGACCGCCATTTCCTCCTCCAAGGAATCTTCCCAACTCAGGGATCAAGCGGGCGTCTTCTGCAGTTCTTGCTTTGGCAGGCAGATTTTTTACCACTGAGTCACCTGGGAAGTAGAGTCCCTGCATAACTCCTGAAGACCGGTAAACAGAGTAATTGAGATTTCATTGTATGGCATTTAGTATGTAGGATTCCCTGGTGGCTCAGATTGTACAGCGTCTGCCTGCAATGCGGGAGATCACAGGGTTCAATTCCTGGGTTGGGAAGATCCTCTGGAGAAGGAAATGGCAACCCACTCCCAGTACTCGTCTCATGGAAAATTCCATAGATGGAGAAGCCTGGTGGGCTACAGTCAATGGGGTCGCAAAGAGTCAGACATGACTGAGTGATTTCACTTTCACTTTTACTTTAGTATGTAGAGATTTGAAGTGGGACAAGAATTCTTGTACTTTTAAAGGTAAGATGGCATGAAATTGAAAAAATCTTGGTGATAAAAGGCAACCAAGAATCATGAAATTTCAGATCATGTTAAATAAACTTTTTTGCACCCTGTTGGACCAAATAAATAAGAAAACATGTAATAAGGCCAATTCATTGCACTACATGGGGATGCCCTTTATATCACAGTCTAAATCAATGGCATTCTTGAACTTGCACACTGCACAGCATGCATGGACTATATGCAGAAGGTCTGTGTGGATGAAAACAATACTTGATGAACTATTAGTCACTTTTGGACCTGCACCCTTTCCCAGCTACATTTAATGTTCTCCAAGAATCCCAGGGACGGGGGAGCCTGGTGGGCTGCCATCTATGGGGTCGCACAGAGTCGGACACGACTGAAGTGACTTAGCAGCAGTAGCAGTAGCAAGCTTCTTTATCATTGCTTGTCACAGGGCCAGACCCAATAGGATTTGAGATATGAAGATTTTTCTTTCCATTACTCATACCATAGGAACAAGGTGCCTTTAATAGAAAAGTCCAGCACTGCAGGAGCCTTCCTATATGTCAGATACTTTACTAAGTACTTCATCTTTAATATTTAATCCTCAAAACCATAAAGCAATTATTATTAATTGCCGGGAGCCAGCATGGGGAATCCAGCCTGTGGCAAAGGTCATGAGGATGGGGGCCTGACAAAACGCAAAGGCGGGATCAGGCCTCAGGGGTACCCCCTGGATTTTCTCAAGCATCTACCCCCAAAACCAGAGTCTGCCTGCTTTACTGTATTATGCTTTCCACCTACTCTTCTGACATTAACAGGGGGCTGTCCCCCTACCATGTTTTTCTGGAAAAAGTTAATTTCAAGCTTTTAGGTAATAAGTCTCCTGGGCATAATATGAGTGTTTCAATCCAAAAAACCCTCTGATGGCTTTCTAGCCTGCCTGCTGGACTCTTAGAGCTGTGCATGTGATTGTTTGTGGCCTCCGGACCACAAGAGGCACAGGAAGCTTAAAACATCCTACGAATGTAGGGGCTTCCGAGGAGTCAAAGTCATTAGAATAGGACTGATTAAGGGTTTCATTTGTTGAGCCAATACTTGCTGCCAAGTTTTCATATCTTTTATTTGTAGATATAGTTGGTATGTAGAAAAAACAGGTAGTAGCCCTGGCATTATCAACATTAGATCTTTGAGTTAAGTACTTTCTTTGTTATACCCCACTGCACCTTTGTTCTACAGAAATGTAACTTTATTTAGTACTTTGAGGGTGATGCAGATTAAAGAAAAACACTTGAAGGGAAATGAGTTTTCTGGTTGATAGACATTTATCTAGGAAAAGAGCCATAACAATGTTAACAGGCCCCCTAGCCAGAAGATGATGTAAAACCACCTGGGACCTTTTGTATACGGGAAGGTATGCAAAAAGAAAGCCTGGTCTCAGTAAGGGTCAGGACTGCTGCCCCTGCATAACTCTGCATATTCCAGTATTTCTTTATGTACAACTTGGGGTATATAAGCTGCTTTTGAAAATAAAGTTGTGGGTCTGGCACCAATGCTTGGCTCCCCCATGTCGTTCTTCTCTCCCTTTTCTGGCTGAATTCCCATCTGGAGTGCAGAGGCTCACCATGTCTACTTATTTGCCCTGGCTTCTAAGACCCATGCGAGAGGGAGCCCAAGGTGGGGCGCCCTCCACTATTCAAGCGGGCGCCGGTGGCCTGCGTAGATGGTGCAAACCCATTGTCTTGGAGTTTTATTGGTTCTCCATCTAAACGAAATTATTCAGCCTCTTTTCTCCACTAATTTTCCTACTACACTATTCTTTCCTAATCTCTCTTTATATCTCTAATAAATAAGTCTCTTGTTGCCAACTCCACCTCTGCTTTGAATTCCCTGTATCCACTGGGGCTGGACCCCAGCAATTAATATTCCTATTTTATAAAGAGAAAATTTGTCCATCCTTCAGTTCAGTTCAGTTGCTTAGTTGTGTCCGACTCTTTGTGACCCTGTGAATCGCAGTGTGCCAGGCCTCCCTGTCCATCACCAACTCCCAGAGTTCACTCAAACTCACGTCCATCAAGTCAGTGATGCCATCCAGCCATCTCATCCTTGGTCGTCCCCTTCTCCTCCTGCCCCCAATCCCTCCCAGTGTCAGAATCTTTTCCAATGAATCAGCTCTTCGCATGAGGTGGCCAAAGTACTGGAGTTTCAGCTTAGCATCATTCCTAAGTTATTCAGCCTCTTTTCTCCACTAATTTTCCTACTACACTATTCTTTCCTAATCTCTCTTTATATCCCTAAATAAATTTTTCCTCACCAACTCCGTCCCCGCTTCGAATTCCCTGGATCCACTGGGACTGGACCCCGGCATAATATGAAGTAAATAGTTAAGGACACAGGTTTGAAGGGGCACATAAATATAAGCCTGCCCATGTATCTCTACCCTGCCCTATTTATAACTCTACACTATGGACTCAATCCAATATAGTTAAAAATATCAGGAGAAGGAAGGTGTGAAGGCTAATGTAGTTGCAACACTTCAACCTGCTAAAGTTCAACCTGCTACAATTCTCAGGGATGGCTGCCAGGGCAAAAGACTGCTTCCTATCTCCCAGATCCTTAAAGGAACCGGCATGTTGAGCTCCAGGAGGTAATCACTTAAGATAAATTGTTTCTAGAAAAGGAGAATTTAGATGTTAAATATTTCTTATTTCTTGAAAGAAGCAAATCTGGAAAGGCTAGAGACTCAGTTCAGTTCAGTCGCTCAGTGGTGTCCGACTCTTCACGACCCCATGAACCGCAGCATGCCAGGCCTCCCTTTCTATCATCATCTCCCGGAGTTCACTCAAACTCATGTCCATTGAGTTGGTGATGACATCCAGCCATCTCATCCTCTGTCGTGTCCAAGGGACTCTCAAGAGTCTTCTCTAACACCACATTTCAAAAGCATCAATTCTTCAACGCTCAGCTTTCTTCACAATCCAACTCTCACATCCATACATGACCACTAGAAAAACCTTAGCCTTGGCTAGATGGACCTTTGCTAGCAAAGTAATGTCTCTGTTTTTCAATATGCTATCTACGTTGGTCATAACTTTCCTTCCAAGGAGTAAGCATCTTTTAATTTCATGACTGCAGTCACCATCTGCAGTGATTTTGGAGCCCCTGAAAATAAAGTCTGACACTGTTTCCCCTGTTTCCCGATCTATTTGCCATGAAGTGATGGGACCAGATGACATGATCTTCATTTTCTGAATGTTGAGCATTAAGCCAACATTTTCACTCTCCTCTTTCACTTTCATCAAGAGGCTTTTTAGTTTCTCTTCACTTTCTGTCCATCCTTACTTCTTCCCTTTTCTTCATTTTCCACATGCAAGCCATCCTCAACTTTCCATAGCTGTTCCATTGTACCATAGCGGTACTTTATGCTTGGTCAAATTCTCATTCTCTTACTGTGGGACTGCAGTAATCTTCTACTCAGGGCAATTAGATAGAGGTGGTGCCTTTTGCTGATCCAGGGAAGAGTGTGGAAGTCTTGGTTTGGACAGATATTTGAAAAAATAATAATTTGTTCTTGCTCTTGTTAAACTTGAAATCCCTTAAAGACATTCAAGTGGAGGTGCTGAGTAGATGACCCAAACTTAGAAATAGTTATCCACGTAGAGATTTGAAGGTGATCAATTTAAGTGTGATAAAAGTAGAGATTTAATAAGTCATCACTATGGAGTCATCAATGCATGCAATAAAATAGGACTAGAAGAATTCCCTTGGGAGATATAGTAGGCAAAGTTAAAATAGAGAAGAGGGTTGGAGACATGCCTTCAACCTCAAGAGGAGCACCCAGGGGATATGGAAGAGAAACTAGCAGGCAGGGAAACCCAGAGCAATACCCTCAAGAGTCTCTTTCCTTATCTTTAAAATGGAAGATAAAATACCAGCCTTCATTACCACCCCCAGGAGACTTATAAATGTCAAGTGTGACACTTCAGGTTAAATAAAGGAATTGTAGTTTACAAAAGCAACATAATTGGAGATTTTTTAATTAGCTCACTTCTGCCTTGTACTAAATTTATAAATTTGAGCAAGTAGTTTTCCTCTCATCTTCAGTTTGCAAATCTGTAAAATGATACCAGCCTTATAGCATTTTTGTATTTTTCTATAGATTAAATGAATGTATGCTAAGCACTGGATTATAGTAAAAGCTTAAAACATGGTGACTTGGAGATGCTTTATTGGCATCATAATCTAATAGAAAAAGCCTGAACTTTGGCCTTAAATAGATCTTATTTTTAAATCCCAGCTTTGCCAATTGACCTTTAGAAAGTTGTTGAACTTCTTAGAGACTACTTCCCCATCTGTAATACAGAAAAAAATAATACCTACCAGTTGGTAGCATAGTAAGGATTAGAATGACATATACAAAGTACCTGGTGAATAAAAACCACTTCATAATGTGTAGCTTTTATCACTTTATTATTTATTCATATTACTTTTATTTTTGTAATCCTTATCATTGCCTGCCACGTGGCTAGATTATCACACAACTGAGAGCAAAAGTTCCAAATTCCAGTCTGTGGACTCTAAGTTCAGTGCTCTTCCTAAAAGATTGTCACTCAATAAGCACTCTCTAAGCAATCTGTCATCTTTAGTGAGATGAACAGCACCTCCCTTAGAATTCAAAACTCTCCACTACACCCAGATCATAAGTCCACAATCCTTAACATCAATGATCTAATAGTTACACAATGCTTTGGCACTCAAGACAGCTTTCCTGGAAGGAAGAAACATCCTCTTGGCTTCTCCACTGGGGCTGTAAAGGTGAATAACAAAACTCTAACTGCACTGAGTAGCTAGCTAGCAGGAATGGAGAGAGAGTTGAATTTCCACATTGACCCATAAAGAGAGTGTGCCTTCCC
The DNA here is from genome assembly GCA_006410675.1 of Oreotragus oreotragus. Lineage (NCBI taxonomy): Eukaryota > Metazoa > Chordata > Mammalia > Artiodactyla > Bovidae > Oreotragus > Oreotragus oreotragus. The sequence continues at coordinate 49,698 of SJYX01024807.1, forward strand.
ACGTGCCCTACCTGTACTTTAAAATTTTTAAAAGTAATGTGGAGTTTTTAGACAAAAACTTAACTGCATGTTTGACCCATCTCTGTCTTGACATTAAAAGTTGATGGGCATAAAACATTAAAAGAATAGTTATTATGAATATACATTATAACTATCTTCAGTGAAAATTCTTCAAGTTCCTCAGATGAAAGATGTTTATACATAGTATAGATGATGATTCTTCTACGATTAGCTATATTCTATCTGAAAAACACTCAGTAAAGTGTGTGAATACATTACTAACCCTGGATACTGTATTTCATATTTACATTTTCAAGGTTTTATTGCGATATGAATATTATTCAAATAGCTTTCTCTAGCCAAGTTCTGTTTACTTTGAATAACAGACCTTCATTTGAAACAAATACTATTAAAATGGCTCCAACACAAGGAAATACAAAGAAGTGCGATGAAGTTGACTGGTGTTTCCCACATATATTGAGCATGAAATGAAAAATGAGAAAGAAATAGAAAGCTTTTGAGGGAAATGTTTTGAGTGGTAGATGTAATAAACTGGGGAATCAGAAACAAATTCTCTATGAATGAAGCTAGGCTACATTTATGCCCTTACTAGAACCTGAATCCATCTGATAGGCTCTATGAGTGATTTCAAAAGATGTAAGTTTTACCCTCAAGGAGTTTATAGGCTAGTCAAGAAAGCAGTGCACACAAACACGTACCCAAAGAAACACAAGTATACACATACAGACACTTAAAATACAAAGACATGTAGGGGAAATGTGTGAATCATAAAGTCAACGAAAACCAGAGTTGCTGTTGTTGTTTAGTGGCTAAGTTGTGTATGACTCTTTTGTGATCCGATGGACCATAAACTGCCAGATTCCTCTGTCCATGGGACTTTTTACCCTCAAGGAGTTTATAGGCTAGTCAAGAAAGCAGTGCACACAAACACGTACCCAAAGAAACACAAGTACACACATACAGACACTTAAAATACAAAGACATGTAGGGGAAATGTGTGAATCATAAAGGCAACAAAAACCAGAGTTGCTGTTGTTGTTTAGTGGCTAAGTTGTGTATGACTCTTTTGTGACCCGATGGACCATAAACTGCCAGGTTCCTCTGTCCATGGGACTTTCTACGTACCCAAAGAAACACAAGTATACACATACAGACACTTAAAATACAAAGACATGTAGGGGAAATGTGTGAATCATAAAGTCAACGAAAACCAGAGTTGCTGTTGTTGTTTAGTGGCTAAGTTGTGTATGACTCTTTTGTGATCCGATGGACCATAAACTGCCAGATTCCTCTGTCCATGGGACTTTTCAGGCAGGAATACTGGAGTGGGCTGCCATTTCCTCCTCCAAGGGATCTTCCTAACCCTGTTTAGGGAAAGCTTTGTAGTAAACAGGGAAGCCCAGTTTAGGGACAGCTTTGTAATAAAACCTGAAGAGTAATTTATGTATATAACTGGCGCAAATACTTGATTTAAATGTGTGTCACCACATTTGTGGCTTCCCTTGTGGCTCAGTGGTAAAGAATCTACCTGCTAATCCAGGAGACATGGGTCTGAGTCCTGGGTTGGGAAGATCCCCTAGAGAAGGCAATGGCAACCCACTCAGATTCTTGCCTCAGAAATCCCATGGACAGAGGAGCCTGGTGGGCTACAGTCTATGGACTTGCAGAAGAACTGGACACAACTTAGGGACTAAACAACAACAACACATTTGACTTATTTATTCTTATGAACTTACAGTTCTTTGGGGCAATCAAAACTATGTTCTTTTGGAGTCCTCAAACTAATGTAATATTATTCTACTTTCTAGATTCTCTGTCCTGTTGTCCCGATGCCTTGTTGTGATGCGTTAAGTAGTGGACAAGCTGTTAAGAATTCCTGCTGTTCAGTCAAACTAATTGAAGAGGCCACAGTTGATAGGCAGTGAGAAATATTTGAGGCTCTTTCAGTTCAGTTCAGTTTAGTTGCTCAGTCGTGTCTGACTCTTTGTGACTCCATGAATTGCAGCACGCCAGGCCTCCCTATCCATCACCAACTCCCGGAGTTCATTCAAACTCATGTCCATCGAGTCGGTGATGCCATCCAGCCATCTCATCCTCTGTCATCCCCCTTCTCCTCCTGCCCCCAATCCCTCTCACCATCAGAGTCTTTTCCAATGAGTCAACTCTTCACATGAGGTGGACAAAGTACTGGAGTTTCAGCTTTAGCATCATTCCTTCCAAAGAACACCCAGGGCTGATCTCCTTTAGGTTAATGTATATATCACTAAGGGCTTCCCAGGTGGTATTCATGGTAAAGAACCCGCCTGTGAATGCAGGAGATGTAAGAGATGCTGGTTTGATCTCTGGATCAGGAAGCTCCCCCAGAGGAGGTCATAGCAACCTATTTCAGTACTCTTGCCTGGAGAATCCCATGGACAGAGGAGCCTGGTGGGCTACAGTCCATAGCTTCGTAAAGAGTCAGACACGACTGAAGCAACTTAGCATGCACGCATGCATGTATATCACTAAATAACCTAAGACAAAGATTTTCTTTGGAAATCCCAGAGGAAAATCATAATTTTAGGATCAACAGTATAACAGTCAATTAATATGGCTACCTAGTCCTCCTAAAGGGGAGTGATGGGGCAATGGACCACACTATTGAGAAGGCTGGACAATCTGATAATGCAGCTAAGACATGGAATGAAGGGCTCTGTTAATGAAAAGCTGGGTGAGTTTATAACAGCTGCTTCTCTTTGAATTCTCTGTGCCACACTGACTGCAAATGATTAATCTCTTTCTCATCTTCAAAGGAAAGTCTCATACAAGTCATTCCATCAAGTTTGGAATGTTTGTAGGGTACTAGAGTTCTTCCAAGGGCTTCCCTGATAGTTCAGCTGGTAAAAAATCCACTTGCAATGCAGGTGGATCCCTGGGTTGGGAAGATCCCCTGGAGAAGGGAATGGCTACCCACTCCAGTATTATAACCTGGAGCATTCCATGGACTGCATAGTCCATGGNCTTGGATTATAGTTCTAGTGGGCTTCCCTGGTGGTTCAGATGGTAAAGAATCTGCCTGCAATGAAGGAGACCCAGGTTCGATCCCTGGGTCGGGAAGATCCCTGGAGAAGGGAGTGGCTACCTACTCCAGTATTCTTGCCTGGAGAATTCCATGGACAGAGGAGCCTGGCAGGCTATAGTTCATGGGGTCACAAAGAGTTGGACACGACTGAGTGACTAACACCCTACACTTCTAGTAACTCCAATTTTTTCTTGTTTTAAAATTTCATCTTTTGGGGCTTGGTCTTGTAATGTCAAGTGTTTATTTACTGAACTTTAAAAATGAGGCACATGACCACATATCTGACAAAGGACTCAAAGCTCTCAAAACTCAACAGTAAAATAAAACAATTTGAAAATGGGCTGAAAAACATGAAGAGACATATTAAAGAGGATATACATGTGAAAAGCAAATAAGAAGGTGTTCAACATCACTAGCCCTTAGGCAAGCATAAATAAAAACTAAGGAGTTATTACTGCACATACATCTAGAGAGCTAATTTAAAAAAAGAAATTGGCAATGCCAAATACTGGTAAAGATGTAGAGAAGATGTATCACTTATACATTTCTGGTGCAAGTGGAAAGTGGTTTAGCACTGTCTTAAAAAAAATCAAAACAGTTATAAATCCTATGACCCAACAATAGTATTTCTAGGTATTTATTCTAGAGAAATTGTCCACACAAAAATATGTATACAAATGCTCACAGAAACTTTATATGTAATATCCAAGAACTGAAAACAATTCAAATATCCTTCAGTGAGGATGTTTAAACAAATTGTATGTATCTATGCATAGAATACTACTCAACAATAAAAAGGAATAAACTCTTGACACATACAACAACTTTAATGGATTACAAGAGCATTATGCTTGGTGAAAAAACCTCCAACACTAAAAATTCTTATGCTGTATGATTCCTCTGATACAACATTCTCAAAATGACAATATTATAGAGATATGAAACAGACTAGTAGTTGCCAGGGACTAGAGATGATGCAGGTGAAGAGTGTGGGTATGACTATAAAGGGGCAGCATGAGAGATCTTTATGATGATGAAAATGAAAACAGTCCCATATTTTGATTAAGGTGGTGCTACAAACAACTACACATGTGACAAAGTTCATAGAACTACACACACACACACACAAGTGCATGTAAAACTGGTGAAATCTGAATAATATCTGTGGATTGGAGTAATGTCAGTTTCATGGTTTCAATATGATACTAATTGCCATGCAAGATGTTATCACTGGGTATTAGGCAAAGGATACACAGGAGTTCTCCATAATAGCTTCTTACAGTTGCTAGAAAATATATAACCGTGTCAAATAAAAATATTAAAATATTGAGTTATAAGGAAGGGTTCAGGTTGAAAGGACCTTATCATTCCAATACTAGACAGCTCAAGTTGCAGACAATGAAAGGAATCCAGTTCTACCTACACTGTGGAGTAGATGCCTCTACCTGAGACTGAACGTAAACAGAAAATGGGTGACATGATTTTTGAAAATTAATTCCTTTAGATTTTGGCTTAAAATTTGTGAACCTTACTGTTTCAGACAAAAACAAGGTGATTTTTATCTCTTTGGCATGTGAATTCAGTAAAAGGGGGGGGAGCTCCACATTTGGATACATTTTTACACTACCACTGTAATATTATCAGAGCACCTTTTTGTTGCCATTTGCTCTCCCTGAGTCACTTTCAGGGGATTACCTGGATTACAAGGCTAGCCATAATTTGGGTTGGGGATTAGAATAAGGAATTGCAGTCCTAGAGGGCAGCAAGGTCTTAGAAGTAATTCAACTGATGAGCAGTTCTGATCCGCTTCACATCTACACTGCCCACCAGTGGTCTCAGAAAGACAAACTAGGAAGCGTGGTGGTGTTGTAGGCAGATGTTCCATAAGGTAAGAGTAGGATAGGTTTATGATCTCTTCCCACTGGGGAGAACAGTCATACTCCTAAAGACCACAGGCTTGGGTATTAAATTCAACAGACTGAGAAAACAAAAAAGCTGGAGGAGAGTTACAGGTAGTGCTTATCTCCTACTTTTTATACCTGTATACAAGAGTTGGCTTAAAACTCAACATTCAAAAAACTATGATCATGGCATCCAATTCCATAACTTCATGGCAAATAAATGGAGGAAAAATAAAAACAGTGGCAGATTTTATTTTCTTGGGCTCCAAAATCACTGCAGACAGTGGCTGCAGCCATGAAATTAAAAGATGCTGGTACCTTGGAAGAAAAGCAGTGACAAACCTAGGCAGCATATTAAAAAGCAGAGACATACTTTTGCCAACAAAGGTCCGTCTAGTCAAAGCTGTGTGGTTCTTCCTGTAGTCATGTACAGATGTGAGAGTTGGACCAGAAAGTGGACTGAGTACCAAAGAACGGATGCTTTTGAACTGTGGTGCTGGAAAAGACTCTTGAAAGTCCCTTGGACAGAAAGGAGATCACATCGGTCAGTCCTAAAGGAAGTCAATCCTGAATATTCATTGTAAGGACTGATGCTGAAGCTGAAGCTTCAATCCTTTGGCCACCTGATGTGACGAACCGACTCATTGGGAAAGATCATGATATTGGGAAAGACTGAGGGCAGGAAGAAAGAGGGCAACAGAAGATGAGTTGGCTGGATGGTATCAACAACTCAATAGACTTGAGTTTGAGCAAATTCTGGGAGATGGTGAAGGACAGGGAAGCCTGGCATGCTGCAGTCCATGGGATCGCAAAGAGTCAGACACGACTCATGAATGATTATTGAATTGAGGTTGTTACACTTTGTGTCTTTGGTAGATAACCAAGGATAGCATCAGACCCAGGACTGAGGACAGTCATGAACAACATCTTCTCAAGGAGAAGCAACCATGATAGAAAGCAATGCAAAAGCCACAGTCAAGGACAGTGATTGACTGTTCGACAAACAGGACTATCTTCTAAATTAGGCATTAGAGATAAGATTTGCTATCAGCTCTTTGCTTCAAAGCACCAGGTTCCTGCAGGTGCTCTTGGTCTGATAGCTAAAGTCAGTGAACGTCAGGCCACACATAATCTCTGAAATGTGTTAAAATTGATGATTACAAAGGAGCCATAAATACATAAACTAAAACTACTCTGGGTCCACCTATGAAACTAGGGCAATATTGCCTAGCCACCCAAATCTGCAAAATGCTTCAAATATTTCTCTAATTGGGTAGATAGTTCTATGCCCAAAACCTTTCTCACTTCAAAGGAACAAATGAAAACTGATGGACACCAAGGATGGCCCAGTCTCTTCAGTGCTGGCCCTTTTATTGATGTGCTCCCAACAAGACCCATATTTGGCTTGGAGATTTTCTCTAAATGTGTTATCTAAGACCAGAAACCATTTTTAAGTAAGAAATTTCCCCATTGAATTTGTACAACTGCCAAAACTTGTTCATTTAGGAATTTTGTCTTAAAAAATCTAATTTTGCTGAACTCTATGTAATACTGAAAAAAAAAAAATCTGAGTCAAGTTTTGGGTGTCCCTGGGATAAACCTTTAGTGAATGTGTCCCTCATAACTAGGAATTCACAAGAGATTTATACCTTTTATCTAGAAACCATTCAATACCTGATGATTTCTTTTGATTTGGCTTTAACCCGGATATAAAATTCTCCTTGAATAACTTGACATTTGGGCTAAGATTCCAAGAAACACACGGGATGCAAATTCATTCTGTCTGAGCCCAACAAAAGATTTCTTGAGCTCCTTGCTAACTGGGCACACACACACTTCTGGTATCGTCTGTTATCCCTGTGATAAACCCAGCCCATAAATCAAGTACATCATATATAAGAAATAGCACGTAAAAAGATACTGAAAAATATCATATAACTACATGAATAATTGTGTTTATAAATTTAATCCTACCAGTTATAGAGAAATCTAAAAGATACCAAATTTCTAGGGAGAAGCAGCTATATAATAGAAGGTGAATTATTCATTATTCCCCTGGAATAACTCATTGTCTACAAGCTAATACTCTGCTACACCTAGGCAAGCATTTCCTGTAAGATTCTAACTAATGTCCTCATATATTTGCATGCTACTTTGGGGATCAGTCCTTAATCTGTGTGTGTGAGTGCTCAGCCACTATAGTCATATCCAACTCCTTGTGACGCTATGGACTATAGCCCACCAGGCTCCTCTGTTCATGGGATTCTCTAGGCAAGAATACTGGAGTGAGTTGCCATGCCCTCTTCCAGGGAATATTCCTAACCCAGAGATGAAACCCACATTTTGTATGTCTCCTGCCTTGCTGGTGGGTTCTTTACCATTAGCACTACCTGGGAAGCCTCCTTAATATGAGAGTCTCATAATATATATATATAAAAGTTGGAGCTGTGTCTGAGACCAGGGCCAAGTGATTAAACCAAGTTCTTTTTTAAGACTGAAATGAGAAAGGCCAGAGTTCTTCTGGCTCCGCCTTTGTCAGAGGATATGCAATCCCACTTAGTACATCATATTTTTTGTTCTCTTTGGTTTGTTAAATAATTATTTGCATGTTGTGCCAGGTTCTGTGCTAGGTACAGGAGATATGAAGGTGACTAAGACATGAACTCATTCTTGCGATAAAGGTAAAACTGGCTACACGTGCACAGCAAAGCTCATACAGTCAGCCTGTTTCCTAGGCTCTGTAGCATTGCTCACAGTTGGCTCAGGTCTACCTACTACCACTACTTTCTTTGTTCTCAGGATTGTCTGTTGGTTGAAATGTGGACATTCAGGAGCTGGTCAGGAGCCTTCCTGGCCTTGACTCACAATTTGCCTTCCAGTACTAATAACAGGAAGGAACTAGACTCAGCTCTTTCCAAAGATTATTTTTTCAACTCCTCAAAATAATCCAGAAAAGTATTTTTCAATCTATCTTGCAAAAGCAGAAATTGAGAATCTGAGGAGTAATATATCTTTCACCAAATCACACTGTCAAGTAGGTGACAGAAAAAGGATTTGAACCTCGACTAGTAGGACCTCAAAAATCTACTCTACAAGGAGCTCAAGGTCTGACTGCAAAGCCCAGTACTACACCCACTTTCAGTTTTCACCAATGATTACCCCTTTTTCCTTACTTCCTGTTCTTCTAAGAATTAACACTTATTCCCGGTGACTGTCAACCATCTCTTCCACCTCCTCAAGCCAATCACCATAACCGACTATTTGCCTGACCAAGCCATACCACTAGAAGGCCTTTGCTTCCAAAAGCAACTCACACAGCTCCTGTCCCTGCTGGCAAGGAAATCAGTGCCATGTCCCTACCCCATCCCAAATGGCTAACTGGCCATGGTTGGCCAACAATTATTGTACAGTTTTCAGGGTGCACAGCTTTTCAGATTAACCCTTCTCTCCTTCTTTTCCACTGCTGTGTAAAACTGAAGAGTATAGAGGGGAAACTGCTCTGTGTTTATAAAGTGCCAAAAAAGGCATGAATTATCATCCATAACTGCCCCATTTTTTTCTAAGAATAAAGCCAGACTTGAGGCTTTTTGAAGATTCTGGACTTCTCATAGCATATCATTCTGAGTAGTGCATGAATCCTATTTTGATTAAGATGCAATTGTACATTTGGAAGCAAAAATAATTATTTTAGTATATTCAGTTCTTCTTTCTTCCAAAGATATTTTTTGATATCTTGAGAGCTTTGTAGACATCAGCATTTATTATATTGATTTTATAGAAGGAAAACTAAATGCCCAGAGAGGTTAAGGCACCAGCAAAGAACCACAGAATGATGTATTGGAAGTCCTGTGAGGAGGTTTCAAGAAGCCTAATTTCTAAAGCAGTGTTCTATCCACTCAACCATGCTGTCACTCAGTAAGATGTACCTCTCAGTAAAATGAGGCATAACCATTAAAAATCCTTTAGCTTTCTAACATTAACTACCTTTGTGTATCTCAGGTCTAATGCTTCACAAAAGCTCAGAAGTGAATTAGACATTTTATTTAAGTGCTACTTAACTAAAAGTTAAAAAGTATAATTTTCTATTGCAGAATAAGAACCAGAGAGACTAATTTGGTGGAGTAGTTAAATTTTACAAAGCCTGAGTCTCAATTTTCAAAAAATATTGTACATTTATTTATTGAAGTGAATGAAACATTTTCTATAAAACTATTCAATGGAAGGTTTTTAACAAAGCATAATTTACTTTTCATTTGCAGAACAATGGAAAGCAGAAGGAAATCTCCTCTAAGGTATTAGAATCATGTACAGTTTCATATTTGACTAAAAAATTATTTCCCCAGCCTGTTTTCTCAATACGAAGAATATGCAGAAAAGTATCACCTGCATTCATCATGAAAATTACAGAAAAATGACTGAAGACTACTGAGAACATTATTAAATAAAACATATACTTATTATCTATTTTTTTGTCTTTTTCTATGGTTTACAGAACACTGACTTTTCCTTACCAGTCCTCCTACTTAGAAATTATATTTCACTCTAACCCCCAAGGTGGGAAGTCAAAGAATTCCCTTCCAAATTCATGTGGGGCACGTGAGGGTGAAATCCACACCTGGGCTGTGGATCCAGGCTCTCAATTGCCTGCTGGGAGTGCACCCTTCAATTTAAGTACGGTAAGTGGGGCAGTGGGAGGCCTTCTCTTCCCCCAGCAGATGGTAAGCAGAATCAGGGGTTCTTTGTTCCAGGTGCACTGAGTTTCAAAATGAGAATGGGGCCCATTTCTCCTTATCTGATTATGCATAAGCACAGCATTTCAACCCAGGAGGCAAAGGCAATGAATATGCACTCTGATACATTCAATGCCTTCATATGGAATTAGGAAAAAAAGAAAAAAAACTATGTCCTTGTTATCACCCACTATTCATATTCAGATACAGAACCAGTAGGCCCTTGTCACCATATATTCCAATTTCAGGAAATCCTAAGACCTCAGTTACCTAGTCAATGCAAGTGTAAATGTTTGGGGGCATGCAACATTTCATGCAGCATGAAACAGGGAGTCTTAGAATCAAAGAGGTAACTGATATTACTAACACTGTCTTTTCTGATGTAGTACAATGTATGTTAGTGTGTTAGTCGCTCAGTCGTGTCCGACTCTTTGCAACCCCATGAACTGTAGCCCACCAGGCTCCTCTGTCCATGGGATTTTTTAGGCAAGAATACTGGAGTGGGTTGCCATTTCCTTCTCCAGGGGATCTTCCCAACCCAGGAATCGAACCCAGGTCTCGTGCATTGCAGGCAGATTCTTTACTCTCTGAGCCACTGGAGAAGCCCGATAGTACAATAGAGCAAGCATTAAAAAAACTCGTGTGTGTGTGTGTGTACACATTTGTGGGGAACTTTTCGGTTACACAGGGTATGGTGATGCCCCTATAAGGTCAAGGGTAGCCATGGAGGCTTACTGCTGACTTCAGCAAGCACAGGCTTCCGAGGTGGGCTCACAGGGTTCATGTACAGGAGCTAAACAGCAGAAGAGGGGTGGTGCTAAGAGGGATGGGGCCAGGTCCCAGAGAACAGGCAGACTCACTGGGAACCAGGGTAAACTCTTAAGGAAGTTTTCAGCAGCCAAGAGATAAAAGTATTCACAGGAAACTGGGTGCCACTAGACCCTGGGTTTCCTGAGCAAGGACCAATATTCTATCCATTATTGTTTTCTCAGCAATAGAGTAAGCATACAGTAAATGTATGTGCCTTGAATTAATGGATGAAAAACAAGGCAATAAACAGAGGCTTAGGTAGCTACAACCAAAGATCCAATGTGTGTGTAGCACTGTGTGTGTGCTAAGTCCCTTTAGCTGTGTCTAATTCTTCACAACCCTGTGAACTGTAGCCCACCAGGCTCCTCTGTCCATGGGGATTCTCCATACAGAAATACTGGAGTGGGTTGCCATACCCTCCTCCAGGGGTCTTCCCAACCCAGTGATCAAACCCATGTCTCTTTATGTCTCTTACATTGGCAGGTAGATTCTTTACCACTAGGGTCACCTGGGAAGCCCAAGTTAGCAGGGCTCAGGTCAAAAGTGTTTCTCTTCAGAATTTGGTGGGATCAAGAAACTGGGACACATAGGGTTTGGAAGGTGCAAAATGGAAATCAGTGATTGCAAGGGGAATAAATGGACTCGGCCACTCAGAACAGCAGGAGTTCAGATCCGGTAATTGGCATATACTATCAGAGAAAATCACTAAATAGGGTGACATGATGTTAAGACCCTGAATTCATGAGGGAAGGGATTAGTGCATGGACCTTGGTATATAACTGGAGGAGAAGAATAGACGGACCAACTTCGGGGTTTTTCCTTATTTACCATTTTATTCAATCACCATGTATTGAATGCCTATTTTATATTAGCCACTTAGATATTGGGGAGGCAAAAAGTTTATTTCATTTGGGAGGATATTCATTCACAAGGAGAATCAGCAAAGTGGATGAACAAGCTTTAACAGATGTTTCTTCCAGAACCTGGGACAGGTCAGGCTTGATGGCAGTAGCCATCAGTACAATTCATTGGTGGAGATGGAATGGGCAGAAGTGTCACCTCAGATAGTGTGCAGGTCACTACCAAATGACCCTTCCCTTTCCGTCTGTGTACTGTATCCAGTCCCTCAGGAATCAGAAATATATCTCTCAATCAAGATCAATTACTGCTCCAGGTCCAGAAGAATAGCCAAATCAGGAAGCAGAGAATGATGGTCCAGAGAAAGATTATTTTTCTCTGAAGTTCCTGTAGAACTTCTCAGAGAAGTTCTTATACTTGAAACCTTTAGTCTTTAAGAGTAGAAAAAGCATTTCTGCAGGTTATCAGAAAAACATACTATTTAGTACTAAAAATAAAATGATTAATGTATCCTGAAAAGATAATATATAACGTGAAAAGACTCAGCAAAGACATGAGGTCTGTGTTCAGACACTTGAAGACATGAGGTATGTCATGTGGAAGAGAAATCAACCCTGTTCCGTGATACTCTTAATAAGTAGAACTGGGAGCATTGGGTTATAAGTTCTGCCTCAGTATTAGAAATAAATTGCCAACTCAGATTTATTCATGGAAGAAATAATCTATCACAACATGATTGGTTCAAGCACACAAAGCATGCCTGGACTGCTCCAAGCAGACAGTAACTTGAGCATCTGCTGAGTCAGTATCTACAGAAACTGACCAGCAGCCTTTAAAACCGAGAACTAGAGTTCAAAATGCCATCTCAGAATGGTGAGCATGGTGGCAGTAATAGAACATAGAGGACACTCCCGAATCAGGTTAACTTGTTAGTCACTGAGAGCAGATTCCAGCCAAGACCTGGTCGACAGAAAATGTGAGCTAAGGATAGTCATCCTGAGCAGGCCTATAGCGGGATAGCCCACAAAGCTCATTAGGATGAGGAGACAGAAAACTAGGCTGGTGTGTTCACCATACTGTCTTCTAATTTAGTGATTTTCAGTTATATTATGAAGATCTTTGGTCTAAGAAGATGTCTCATTGGAGCCTTGAGGAGGAGAGAGTGGAAAAATTAAGAATCTGAGATCCCCATTTTCCACTTTAAAGCCTAGCTTCTTATCTATTTATTTTATTTATGTAAGATTTCACTGAAGAAATCCTTGACTCCAAGCAGAATGTAAAGCACAGGGCTCCACTGAAGTGTGGAAACCATAGCCACATAAGAGTTTTAAGCCCTTCACATATCATTCCATCACTCCAAGAAGGAAAATATAAGAATATAATGAAGTTCTCTTAGATGCACAGTTGGTCTATGATAACTAGGGGAGGTGCTTTAGGTATGAGCAAAAGAATTATTTCTGCTTCTCTCCTATACCTGAGAGCCCTTATTTGGATGGATTCACATTGTTCCCCTCTTTCCTATCGTCCTCCAATGTTACTGCTTTGCTGGCTCTAGTTGCAAAGTCTAGGAGAACCAGAAAGGCATGGGAAAATGGAAACGACTTTAACTAGCTCTGTTCCAAACTCCAGAAGGGTTGCTATCTTCATCCTTCTCTCACTTCTAAAGACCATGATCATCATGTGGCTTGGGAAAAAAGACTTCAAGTTAGATAAATAACAGCAGTTCAGTAATGTGTGTAGACTAGCCTGGCTGACCATGCAGAACAAAACAGATACCAGTGTTAAGGCCTAAATTAAAACTTGTTTGCTCACCTTGATTGATCAAGATGGAGAAGGAGGACTTGAAAATCACTTCCCCGCTCAAACACATCAAACATACACACATCTACAGGTGGAACAAGTCTCACTGAAAACTAACAGGAAGCTGGCAGAAAGATTCCTGTAGAACCAAGGCTGTAAGAAAGATTAAAATGAAAGGTAGTTTCCCACAACCACTCTGGCAGTGCACCGCAGCCTGCGCCAGCAAACGCTTCAGCCCCACTTACTTTACCTTGTACCTCTTCTGCAGCAAAGGCTATAAAACCCTGGAAGAGAGCTCAGCTATGGGACACACAGGCATCTTAGCAGAGTAGGGGTGGCTATTGTTTGCATTTACATAGACAGTGCATAAGAGGTGACCCATATCTCTGAAAGAGGCCAAACCACCATAGCTCTCACCCAGACAAACACCAAACATCCATCCAGGACCTGCCTACTCAGCACCACAACTACTGTAAGCGACAAAGGAGTCTTAGACGCAGTTGGTGGGGGCTGGCTGCTATTGCTGATGATTGCAGTCAGCACATCAGATGTAACAAAGACCTCTGTCTGTGGCTACCACACAGTAGCCCGTGGCTCATCAAAGCTGAGAGACTGCACATGCCCCTCTTTCTCCAAGACTGCTGCCCCCTGCGACAAGAGTACCAGTGCTATGAGAGAGGCAACTACATACTTAAACAGAAGAAAGTCAACTTAGACGTGACCCTCAGGACTTCTGCTCCATCAACTTGGGGGATGCCACCCCACTTCTGATACAATAGTGATGGCCACTTAGCAGACAGGAAGCCCTGCCTCACACATGACTCTAGCCCTAGCTCCTCCATCTCCAGCTTCAGTCACTTCAGGTCAGTCACTCAGTCATGTCCAACTCTTTATGACCCCATGGACTACAGCATGTCAGGCTTCCCTGTCCATCACCAACTCCCAGAGCTTACTCAAACTCATGTCCATCGAGTTGGTGATGCCATCCAACCATCTCATCCTCTGTTATCCCCTTCTCCTCCTGCCTTCAATCTTTTCCAGCATCAGGGTCTTTTCCAATGAGTTTGTTCTTCACACCAGTTGGCAGAAGTACTGGAGTTTCAGCTTCAGCATCAGTCCTTCCAACGAATGTTCAGGACTGATTTCCTTTAGGTTGGAGTGGTTGAATCTCCTTGCAGTCCAAGGGATGCTCAAGAGTCTTCTCCAACACCACAGTTCAAAAACACCAATTCTTTGGCACTCAACTTTTTTTATAGTCCAACACTCACAACCATACATGACTACTGGAAAAACCATAGCTTTGACTAGACAGACCTTTGTTGGTAAAGTAATGTCTCTGCTTTTTAATATGCTGTCTAGGTTGGTCATAGCTTTTCTTCCAAGGAGTAAGCGTCTTTTAATTTCATGGCTGCAGTCACCATCTGCAGTGATTTTGGAGCCCCCAAATATAAAGTCTGTCACGGTTTCCATTGTTTCCCCATCTGTTTGCCATGAAGTGATGAAACTGAATGCCATGATCCCAGTTTTCTGAATGTTGAGTTTTAAGCCAGTTTTTTCATTCTCCTCTTTCACTTTCATCAAGAGGTTCTTTAGTTCCTCTTCACTTTCTGCCATAAGGGTGGTGTCTTCTGCATATCGGATGTTATTGATATTTCTCCTGGCAATCTTGATTCCAGCTTGTGCTCCAACCAGCCTGGCACTTCACATGATATACTCTGTATATAATTTAAATAAGCAGGGTGACAATATACAACACTGATGTACTTCTTTCCCTTTTTTCCATCAGACTGTTGTCCTGTGTCCAGGTCTAACTATTGCTTCTTGACTTGCATACAGATTTCTCAGGAGGCAGGTTCAGTGTTCTGGTATTTCCATCTCTTGAAGAACTTTTGACAGTTTCTTGTGATCCACACAGTCAAAGGTTTTGGTGTAGTCCATAAAGCAAAAGTAGATGTTTTTCTAGAACTCTCTTGCTTTTTTGATGATCCAACAGATGTTGGCAGTTTCATCTCTGGTTCTTCTGCCTTCTCTAAATTCAGCGTGAACATCTGGAATTGCACGGTACACATACTGTTGAAGCCTGGCTTGGAGAATTTTGGGCATTAATTTGCTAGCATGTGAGATGAGTGCAACTGTGCAGTGGTTTGAACAGTCTTTGACATTGCCTTTCTTTGGGATTGGAATGAAAACTGACCTCTTCCAGTCCTGTGGCCACTGCTGAGTTTTCCAGATTTGCTGGCATATCGAGTGCAGTACTTTCACAGCATCGTCTTTCAGGATTTGAAATAGCTCCACTGTAAATACATCACTAGCTTTATTCATAGTGATACTGCCTACGGCCCACTTGACTTCCCACTCTGGGATGTCTGGCTCTAGGTAAGTGATCACACCATCATGGTTATCTGGGTCTTGAAGATCTTTTTAATATAATTCTTCCATGTATCCTTGCCACCTTTTCTTAATATCTTCTGCTTCTGTTAGATCCATACCATTTCTGTCCTTTATGGTGCCCATTTTTGTATGAAATGTTCCCTTGGTATCTCCAATTTTCTTGAAGAGATCTCTAGTCTTTCTCATTCTATTGTCTTCCTCTATTTCTTTGCATTGATCACTAAGGAAGGCTTTCTTATCTCTGCGTGGTATTCTTTGGAACTCTGCATTCAAATGGGCATATCTTTCCTTTTCTCCTTTGCCTTTCACGTCTGTTCTTTTCTCAGCTGTTTGTAAACGCTCCTCAGACAACTATTTTGCCTTTTTGCATTTCTTTTTCTTAGGGATGGTTTTGATCCCTTCCTCCTGACAGTTCTTTGCATTGATCACTAAGGAAGGCTTTCTTATCTCTGCGTGGTATTCTTTGGAACTCTGCATTCAAATGGGCATATCTTTCCTTTTCTCCTTTGCCTTTCACGTCTGTTCTTTTCTCAGCTGTTTGTAAACGCTCCTCAGACAACTATTTTGCCTTTTTGCATTTCTTTTTCTTAGGGATGGTTTTGATCCCTTCCTCCTGACAGTGTCACAAACTTCCATCCATAGTTCTTCAGGTGCTCTATCAGATCTAATCCCTTGGATCTATTTGTCACTTCCACTATATAGTTGTAAGGGATTTGATTTAGGTCCTACCTGAATGGTCTAGTGGTTTTCCCTAATTTCTTCAATTGAAGTCTGAATTTGGGAATAAGGAGTTCATGACCTGAGCCACAGTCAGCTCCTGGTCTTGTTTTTGCTGACTGTATAGAGTTTCTCCATCTTTAGCTGCAAAGAATATAATCAATCTGATTTAGGTATTGACCATCTTGAGATGTCCAGGTGTAGAGTCGTCTCTTGTGTTGTTGAAAGAGGGTGTTTACAGAAGGAATGAGTATCAGACTAAGTGATATAAAGAACACATGAGTGACCTGCAAGATAGAATGATGAAAATCTCCAAATCAGAATAGCAAAAAGAAAAACAAATTTAAAAAAACAAGAAGAATTTAGATGTCTGGAATAAAATCAAACATACCAACATTCACAGTATAGGGGTCTCAGAGGGAGAAAAAAGGAAAGCATCAAAAATGTAATTGACAAAATTATGGGTGAAAATATCCCAATACTGGAGACAGAAACAGATAGCCAGGGGCCAGAGGAACATAGGGTCCCAAATAAGATAAACCCAAGCAGACCCACAGAAAGATGTCTCATTATCCAAACAGCAAATGTTGAGAGAATTCTAAAGGCAGCATGAGAAAAACAGAGAGTCATAGAGAATGAAATCCCCATAAAACTATCAGTTGATTTTTCTGCAGGAAAGTTGTGGGCCAGAAGGGAGTGCCATGATATAGTCAAAGTACTGAAAGGGAAAAATCTGTAGTTTAGGACATCATCCCCAGCAAAATTATCATTTAAACATGAAGAGGACTTCTTTCTCAGACAAGCAAAAGCTAAAGAAATTCACTAAGCCTGGCATAAAAGAAATGTTGAAGGATCTTCTCTAAATTGAAAAGGAAAGCTATATCAAGAAGTAAGAATCTATAGAAAATGAAAAATACCACTAAGAAAGAAAAATGCATAGTAAGGAATGAGGATCAACCACTTAAATAAGCTAGTGTGAAGATTACAAGAGAAAAAATTATAAAGGCAACTATGTGATGGAGTTAGTTGCTAGGTTGTATCCAATTCTATGCAACCCCATGGACTGTAGCCTGACAGACTCCTCAGTCTTTGGAATTCTCCAGGCAAGAATACTGGAGTCAGTTGCCATTTCCACCTCCAGGGAATCTTCCCAACCCAGGGATAGAACCAGAGTCCTGGGTACAATAAACAGTGAGGGGATAAACA
>SJYX01024807.1:68151-95989 GCA_006410675.1 Oreotragus oreotragus
GTGGTATTCTTTGGAACTCTGCATTCAAATGGGCATATCTTTCCTTTTCTCCTTTGCCTTTCACGTCTGTTCTTTTCTCAGCTGTTTGTAAACGCTCCTCAGACAACTATTTTGCCTTTTTGCATTTCTTTTTCTTGGGGATGGTTTTGATCCCTTCCTCCTGACAGTGTCACAAACTTCCATCCATAGTTCTTCAGGTGCTCTATCAGATCTAATCCCTTGGATCTATTTGTCACTTCCACTATATAGTTGTAAGGGATTTGATTTAGGTCCTACCTGAATGGTCTAGTGGTTTTCCCTAATTTCTTCAATTGAAGTCTGAATTTGGGAATAAGGAGTTCATGACCTGAGCCACAGTCAGCTCCTGGTCTTGTTTTTGCTGACTGTATAGAGTTTCTCCATCTTTAGCTGCAAAGAATATAATCAATCTGATTTAGGTATTGACCATCTTGAGATGTCCAGGTGTAGAGTCGTCTCTTGTGTTGTTGAAAGAGGGTGTTTACAGAAGGAATGAGTATCAGACTAAGTGATATAAAGAACACATGAGTGACCTGCAAGATAGAATGATGAAAATCTCCAAATCAGAATAGCAAAAAGAAAAACAAATTTAAAAAAACAAGAAGAATTTAGATGTCTGGAATAAAATCAAACATACCAACATTCACAGTATAGGGGTCTCAGAGGGAGAAAAAAGGAAAGCATCAAAAATGTAATTGACAAAATTATGGGTGAAAATATCCCAATACTGGAGACAGAAACAGATAGCCAGGGGCCAGAGGAACATAGGGTCCCAAATAAGATAAACCCAAGCAGACCCACAGAAAGATGTCTCATTATCCAAACAGCAAATGTTGAGAGAATTCTAAAGGCAGCATGAGAAAAACAGAGAGTCATAGAGAATGAAATCCCCATAAAACTATCAGTTGATTTTTCTGCAGGAAAGTTGTGGGCCAGAAGGGAGTGCCATGATATAGTCAAAGTACTGAAAGGGAAAAATCTGTAGTTTAGGACATCATCCCCAGCAAAATTATCATTTAAACATGAAGAGGACTTCTTTCTCAGACAAGCAAAAGCTAAAGAAATTCACTAAGCCTGGCATAAAAGAAATGTTGAAGGATCTTCTCTAAATTGAAAAGGAAAGCTATATCAAGAAGTAAGAATCTATAGAAAATGAAAAATACCACTAAGAAAGAAAAATGCATAGTAAGGAATGAGGATCAACCACTTAAATAAGCTAGTGTGAAGATTACAAGAGAAAAAATTATAAAGGCAACTATGTGATGGAGTTAGTTGCTAGGTTGTATCCAATTCTATGCAACCCCACGGACTGTAGCCTGACAGACTCCTCAGTCTTTGGAATTCTCCAGGCAAGAATACTGGAGTCAGTTGCCATTTCCACCTCCAGGGAATCTTCCCAACCCAGGGATAGAACCAGAGTCCTGGGTACAATAAACAGTGAGGGGATAAACACGAACACATAAAATATGACACCAACTGCATAAAATGTGTGTGGCAGGGGGTAAAACAGACAACTATTTTAGAATGTGTTTGAACTTAAATGACTACCAGTTTAAAACAAGTAGCCATATTTATGTCAACATATATGAACCCTAAGGTAATGACAAATCAAAAATTTACTTATACATACACAAAAACTAGAAAGAAACGAACAAAGCAAACTATTAAAAAGTAAACCATCAAGCCCACAAGAGAGGAAACAAAAAGGAATAAACAGGGAAGAACTACTCTGTAGTAGAAACAACTGTAAAATAAGTAATAAAATGGCAATAAGTACATACCTATCAATACTTATTGCAAATATTAATAGACTAAATTCCCCAATCAAAAGACATAGGGTGGCTGATTGAATTAACATGTTGCATACCAGAGACTTATATAAGAGCTAAGTTCACACATAGACTGAAAGTTAGGTAACAAAAAAGATATTACATGCTAATTAATCACAATGAAGCAGGGGTAGCAATACTTATATTAGACAAAACACTGTAAAGCAAAGACTATAAAAAAAGACAAAGAAGAAATTATATAGTAATAAAAGGATCAATATAAGAAGAGAATATTATACATGTATGTACATACATGCACCAAATGCAGAAGCACTTAAATATATAAGGCAAATATTAACAGACATAAAGGAAGAAATTTAAAATAATACAGTAGTGGTTGAGATGTAGCATCTCACTTATATCAATCAACACATCATCCTAGACAAAAATAAAATACCAACATTGGCCTTAATGACATAACAGACCAATTTGACATAATAAATACCTATAGGATGTTCCATTCAGAATCATCAGAATAAGCGCTGTTTTCAGGTGCACATGGAATATTTACCAGGACAGATCACATGCTAGGTCACAAAAATAATTTTCAACAAATTTAAGGGGACAGAAATTATATAAGCATTTTTCCAACCACAGTAGTATAAAAGTAGAAATCAATTACGGACAGGAAACTAGGAAAAGCAACAACACATTGAGACTAAACAACATGCTACTAAAAAAAACAATGGAATATAGAAAGATGGTATTGATGACCTTATTCTCAGGGCAGCAGTGGAGAGATAGACATAGAAAACAAACTTGTAGACACAGGATCGGGGGAAGGAGAGGGTGGACTGAATGGAGAGAGTAGCGTGGAAATATGTACACTACAATATTTAAATAGAGAGCCAGTGGGAATTTGCTGTATGACTCAGAAAACTCAAACTAGGGCTCTGTGACAACCTAGAAGGGTGGGATGGGGGGGGAGGTGGGAAGGGGGTTCAAGGGGGAAGGGACATATGTATACCTATGGTTGATTCATGTTAATGTATGGCAGAAACAAACACAATATTGTAAAGTGACTATTCTTCAATTAAAAATAAATAAATTTTTTAAATGAAAATAAAGAAATTAAAATATATATTAAATACCTTAAGACAAATTAAAATGGAAACACAACTTTCCAAAACCTATGGAATTCAGCAAAAGCAGTTCTAAGACGGAAGTTTATAGTGATACAAGCCTTCTCTAAGAAACAAGAAGAATCTCAAATAAACAGTCTAAATTACCATCTAAAGGAATTAGAAAAAGAAGATCAACCAAAGTCAAAAAAAGTCAGCAGAAGGAAGGAAATAATAAAGATCAGAGAGGAAGTAAATAAAATAGAGACCAAAAATGCAAAGATCAATCAAACCAAGAGCTGGATTTTTTAAAAAGATAATCAAAATTGATAAACGTCTACCCATGCTCATTAATAAAAGAGAGAGGACTCAAACAAAATAATAAATGAAAGAGTAGAAACAACAACAAATACCACGGAGATACAAAAATCATAAGAGAATGCCACAATTATACGCAAATAATTTGGACAACCTAGAAGAAATGAACAAATTTCCAGAAACATAAACCTACAAAGACTGAATTAGGAAAAAACAGCCAATCTGAACAGACTGATCACCAGTAATAAAAATACATTTGCAATTTAAAATACTCCCAGCAACCAGAATTTAAACAAGATGGATTCAAAGGGAAAATTTTACCAGACATACAAAGAAGAGCTAATACCTATCTTCTCAACCTATTCCAAAAGACTGAAGAGAATGAAACACTCCCAAATTCATTCTAAAAGGCCACCATTTGACTCATTTGAAAAGACCCTGATGCTGGGAGGGATTGAGGGCAGGAGGAGAAGGGGATGACAGAGGATGGGATGGCTGGATGACATCACCAACTTGATTTACATAAGTTTGGGTAAATTCCGGGAGTTGGTGATGGACAGGGAGGCCTGGCATGCTGATTCATGAGGTCGCAAAGAGTTAGACACAACTGAGAGGCTGAACCGAACTGAACCAATCATGATACAATGGTATTGAATAATAGTTACATAATCACAATAGTAAAATATTTTCTGGACTATATGATGATCTTTTATCTAATTTGTTTCAATTTTTTTATTTCATATTCAGTGCCCCCAATGCATTTAGCATATGTTTTCCAATTTCCCCATCTCTTTTTTTGTTCTGATGTCCTTTCTCAAGCCTTTATCAAGTGTAGTAGAAAAGCTTATGTATATGTATGTATACATAATATGTATAATACACACATTCTATAAAACTTAGGATTTTTGCCTAATTAAAAAATGTATAACATTTTGATTCCACTTGTTTGACTTAGGGTGAATAGAAAGCTAGGTTTCTAATATTTTCTTTAAATAATAGATATGCAGCAAGCAACAAAGGTTTACTATATAGCACAGGGACCTATGGTCAGTGTCTTGTAATAACCTATATTGGAAAATAATCTGCAAAATTCCTGGGAAGACAGACACAGTCCTCCTTAGACCTGTTCAAATTTGAGCTGGAAATCTGGTTCTTTTGTGGAACTTAAGAGGAAATTCAGATATTGGAACTCATTTGCTTTTTTTCAAGCCCCATTACTTCCACTCCCATTTCCAACTTGCATTGCCAAAAAAGTCCTCTCTGAGCCAATTCAATCTGTGCTATGTTGCTTTAGTCAAGTCCAGTTCTTTGTGACTGTATGGACTGTAGCCCACCAGGCTCCTCTGTCCATGAGATCCTTCAGGTAAGAATACTAGAGTGGGTTGCCTTCTCCAGAGGATCTTCCCAACCCAAGGATTAAACCCACATCTCTTATATCTCCTGCATTGGCAAGTGGGTTCTTTATCACTAATGCCACCTGGAAAGCCCCAAATTCAATCCAGTATGTACCAGAATGACTTCTGTGTGTGTGAACACAATAATATTGGTTTCTTATCTATGTATAGTCCACTGAGAATGTTCTGGTTGATGAGTAGATTTCTAGTTTCAGGAAAATATATTTTTCCCATTCCAGACTGTAACTTATTACAGTTTACTTGTTTATTGGTTCAAATGAAGTATAGAAATATTATTTCCATTTAGATTTATCTTCTCCATTAAAAAATAATCTTATTAAGCAGTTCTTCTATGTATATATTAAGCACCACATCAGAAGTTGTATTGGTTTTTTTATTTAACCATCAAATATAATTTAAGAAATTCGTGAAAGCAGTCTATTATAATTGCCTTGATTTTTATCCATTCTGATGTTCTTTCTTCCTTAAAGTTCCAAACCTACTTCTGTTTTTTACTTTCTGTTTAGAGAACGTCCCTTAGCCATTCTGTAAGGGTAGGCTTACTCTTAGTGACAAAGTCTTAGTTTTACTTGTCTAAGAATATCTTGAGTTTATTCCTTTCTAAGGATATTTTTGCTGGATACAAAATTCTAGGTTGAATGTTCTTTTTTTTCAGCACTTGAAAAATGTTGTGCCACCTTCTTTCTGGCTTCCTATGTTTCAGATGAGAAATTCATTGTCATTTGAACTGATGTTCAATTAAAATTGGAGTTCAGTTCAGTTGATAAGTAATGTGTCATTTCTCTCTGATTGCTTTCAAATTTTTTTCTTCATATTTAGTTTTCAAAGCTAATTTTAATATATCTTAAAATAGATTTTTTGGAGGCTATCCCACTTAGGTTTTGCTCTAATTCTTGAATGTGTGGGTTTAAATCATTCATCAAACTTAGAAAATTTTCAAACATGTTATCTTCAACTTTTTAATCTCAACTCTTTTTCTTTCTTCTTTTTTTGAGTCTATTTTCTCAGTTGTTCAAATTGTGTAAATTCTGTTCACACAGAAGAAGTGTAAATTCTATTTGCACAATAGAATGCTTAAGTTTTCTGATTCTGCTCTCTGTTATCTCTACTCCTGAGTCAGTATTTTATTTTTATTCTAATGATTTTAAATTTTATAATTTCCATTTGGTTCTTTTTTTATATAACTTCTTTGCTGAGATTTTCTAGTTTTATCAGTCAAGTCAAAAAAATTTGTTATTTTTGTATGTTTATGATGGCTGTTTTGGAATTCTGATCAGATAATTCCAACATCTGATTCATCTTGGTATTAGTAACAGTTGACTATCATTTATTTTTCAAGTTGTAATTTTTAGGTTCTTGATAATGAGCAATTTTTTAATTGTACCTAGACATTTTGTATTAGTGGACTTTAGATCCTATATGGTCTTTTTTGTAGACAGTCCTTATGTTAAGGTATAGAATAAAGGCTGCTGCTGCTGCTGCTGCTAAGTCACTTCAGTCGTGTCCGACTCTGTGTGACCCCATAGATGGCAGCCCACCAGGCTCCCCCATCCCTGGGATTCTCCAGGCAAGAATACTGNAAAGGCTGCTGCTGCTACTGCTGCTAAGTCACTTCAGTCGTGTCCAACTCTGTGTGACCCCATAGATGGCAGCCCACCAGGCTCCCCCATCCCTGGGATTCTCCAGGCAAGAATACTGGAGTGGGTTGCCATTTCCTTCTCCAATGCATGAAAGAGAAAAGTGAAAGTGAAGTTGCTCAGTCTGTCCGACTGTTAGCGACCCCATAAACTGCAGCCCACCAGGCTACTCCGTCCATTGGATTTTCCAGGCAAGAGTACTGGGGTGGGGCTAGGTAAGTTTATATGTTCAGCTTTCTACTGGGCCCTACTGGTATCCCCCAGGCAAAAATGGAGTACTAACTCATACTGCCACATTGCAGATGAGTGGTGTAAAAGTTCAACTACCCCTTCAGCCTCTAAGATACCTTCCTACTTAAATTAAGGCACTGATTCACACCATTTCATTGCCTTTGAGTAGCAATGTAAGCTCACTCCAGCTCCCCACTGTGCCCAACTGGTACCAAGAAGGTCAGAAGCTTAGGGGTGATTTAATACTAACTNACATTGCAGATGAGTGGTGTAAAAGTTCAACTACCCCTTCAGCCTCTAAGATACCTTCCTACTTAAATTAAGGCACTGATTCACACCATTTCATTGCCTTTGAGTAACAATGTAAGCTCACTCCAGCTCCCCACTGTGCCCAACTGGTACCAAGAAGGTCAGAAGCTTAGGGGTGATTTAATACTAACTCACTTCACCTTGTTCAGTCTCATTGATTTCAAGTGGGTGTGGGAGACAATCACACTTTTTTGTTGTTTCCTCGAGTACAGTGTAAATTCCAGCAGACAAGGATGTGTTTGGTTCATCTTTATAGTTTTAGAACCTCATAAAGCGTGATGTAGCCATTCTTAATTATTAAATGACTTTAAAAGATGGGATTAAATGAACTTTAATGGGGCAGAGTTTCTGAGGTTCTACAGTCTACAATACTAAATAAAACATCACTAGAGGCTAAAGTGTGTGTTTCAGTGATACAGATATTTATGAAGTTTCCTGGTGGCCTAGTGAGTAGGATTTTGTGCTTTCACTGCCATGGCTAGGATTAAATCCCTGGTCAGGGAACTGAGATCCTGTAAGCCATGTGGCATGGCCAAAATTTTTCTTGAATACCAAAATAATTTTTAAAAAAATTTATAAAAATTTCCCATCAGTGATAGGGAAGGAAGAGTCTTAAACCCTTCTATAATTCATTTAATATTGTATGCACAAGATTTCAAATCTTACACTTCTCTGGGAAGAAAATTTGATTTGAATTTTCAAAAATTCACTGAGTAAAGTTTCTATTGCCTCTTGTAGAAGCAATTTGAATTTTTCTTAATTCAAAACTACATATGTCCTTCCCTTTTCTTCATATAAATCTAATAGGATGCCAGAAAGTCACTAGTTACACCTTTACTGGCTGTTTCCCAGTGGCCTGCTTTCAATTTAAAAGAAGAATTATCTGGAGTCATTAAATTAACAACACTCTCCAGTGTACCCACTCTGTTATCCATCTGCTTAAGATGCTTGTCAGATGATACCTTTCTGTATCTGCAGTCTTCATCTGATATTCAAAGCTGTCAAACCTGGCTCCAAGGTAGTCTACCTTCTGTTCCCAGCTACAAACTGACTCTCATCTTTCAATTCTAATGACTGCCTAATGACTAATAACCCTCTTTCATCACTCCCCATTAAGGTTTTTGGGTCTTTGGAATACATTTATACCTGGAGGATAGTAAGTGGGAAACATTTTAGAGATCAAAATATGTAAAAGGTGCTTCTAAAAGAGACTCAGATCATCACACTCACTCTCCTTCAACCACAGCCCTGGATTATTTTACCCTTTCGTATATGCCAGTCTATTTCTTACAACTTGGAAACTTTTTCCTATTCATTCCCAAGAATAAAAATAATAGAAGTTTTTGGTCATCACTAAAATCCAGTCAAGACTGTGTGTTTAAAGCTAATTAAAATATAACCATCAACTGCAGAGAAATTCAGGGAGTATTGGGTAAAAGAAATAAATTGCAATTGCTTTTTAAATAAAATTATTTTTAAAAACTTTCAGTGGCATCCCTTTATTTCAATTCCTTGACCTGGCAATCAAAGTCCTACACATTAATATAATCCCAATCCCACACCCTCTTCCCCAAATCACAATCACACATTTCCACACTAATAAAACTAAATTTAATTGTACTGCAAAAGATCGATTATATGTTTCCCATTCATATTTTTGCTCACATCTTTTCCTTTGCTTGGAAAATCTGCATTGTTCCTTTCTGAATGCCCAGTTTCTCCATGAACATCTCTGTCATCACTGGCATCTTCAGTCTTCAGAGGCCTCTCATGCGGAACTCCTAAAAGGTTGTTTTCTACATTACTAACCTAACACCTAACTTCACAGTTTTTCTAGTATCCTTCTAAGCCAGTAGTTCTCAAAGTAGATTATTCATCAGAATTGCTTGGAGTGGTGTTAAAAAGACAGATTTCTTTGGCTCCACTGAAGAGCCACTGATTTAGTAGGTGTGGTAGGCAGAATTCTAAACCCCCCAAGATCTCTATATCTTGTTTATTCAATCAAACACTAATTGAAGTACTGCTATGAAGGTATTTTGCAGATATAATTTAAGTTCCAAGTGGGTACATCTTAAAATTTGGAGATTATCTGGTTGGGTCTACACTAATCATCTGAGCCTTGTAGAAACAGATTTCTGACATGAAACAGCAAAAGAAGAAAGATTTGAAGCATGAGGCGGCCTCCACATGACTTTGCTGGTTTGAAAATGGAAAGAGCCAAGCAGGAAGGAATGTGGGTGGCCTCCAAAAGCAGAGAGCCACCTCCAGCTGACAGCCAACAAGGACCTGAATTGTGCCAACAACTTGAGGGGAACTTGGAACTGGATTTTTTCCCAGAGTCTTCAATAAGAACTTGGACTAATGAAATCCTAAGTTTGGACTTGTGACACCTTAAACAAAAAAACTCAGTCACACCAACTAGACCTGCGACTTTCAGAAACAGAAGATACTATATAGTTGTTGTTTTACACTGCTAAATTCATAATGATTTGTTACATAGTAGTAAAAACCTAACATAATAGATATGGACTTAGGCTCAGGAACCTGTGTTTCAAGTGGGTGGTCCCTGACCACAATTCAAAAACATCATTGAAAAGTTTTATAATTTTCATTTCATCTGTGCAAAAGACTAGGTTCACCACTAATTTCCAACTTGGGAAAATAATATAATTGTCCCTTAATTCTACCTCACACAGATATATTCCTGAATGTCTAACTTTGCAAAATTCTCCAAAGGGGATAAATTATTTACATCTAAAATGTGAGACCCAAAGTCTGTGTCTGGACAAGTTCACATTCATGAAAACCTATGAAAGCCAAGGATGACTTCTGGATGGACCTCAACTTCTCTGTAGCTGTACACTGGCCACACAGCAGTAATAGGAATCCCTCAGTCAGGGTTCTGTATGAAATCTTGACAATGGCATCCTAAAACTAGAGTTTTAAGTGCCATGCTTTCTCCTGGTCTCTCAGCAAGACCACCCCATGTGTAAACAGAACATTTTCCAGGTAACATATGGTAGCAGGGAGCCTGCTTTACAGGCTTCATAATATGTTAGATATAGAAGAGCAAGGGCTTGAGATTCCTGAACATTGTGAAATTCTATCATCATGGGAATTCTCCCACTTTGCTTGATAGAGGCAATTGAGCACAGCCTTTCCAGTCAAAAGAAACTCATCAACATTAATTATGGAAAGGAACTAGGAGCTCACATAGTTCAAGCTGCTGCTGCTAAGTCCCTTCAGTCATGTCTGACTCTGTGCAGCTCCATAGACAGCAGCCCACCAGGCTCCCCCGTCCCTGGGATTCTCCAGGCAAGAACACTGGAGTGGGTTGCCATTTCCTTCTCCAATGCATGAAAGTGAAAAGTGAAAGTGAAGTTGCTCAGTCGTGTCCGACTCTTCGCGACCCCATGGACTGCAGCCCACCAGGCTCCTCCGTCCATGGGATTTTCCAGGCAAGAGTACTGGAGTGGGGTGCCATTGCCTTCGAGTTCAAGCTCCCAGACCAAACTCTACTTTACTACTTTTGATGGTGGGGAGCTCACTATCTTCCAAGTCGGCCTGTTCCAGGACAGAACAGCTCTGTTAGAGAGTGCTTCCTCAGGCTGTGCATCCCCCTTGGGCTTGAGGATAGCTTCTGCACTGCTTCATAGTGCCGATCTGGCCTTGAGCACCCTGATGACATCATACCTCGTCCCTTTGTCATGTGTGTTTTTAGGTAAATATCCCCATTCTCTCCAATAATGTCTTATTGGATATTTTTCCCACTCACTCCACATGGTCAGTGTCTCAGAAAATTAACCACATCAGAAGTAGTAGGAAGAAAGATGTGGGAAAGGCAGAGTGTTAACAAAAATAGGAGATGATAGTGACTTAACAAAGGGGAAAACAGAGACAAAACAGAGAAACTGACACACAGGGTCTCTAGTCCTTCATAGTTCTCAGGTTCCAAAAGAATACACATAATTCAGAGTAGCATATTGAAACTCACTGCTCCCTTACAAAAACAATTCCCTATCATCTTGCCACTACTTCACAAACCCCACTGCATTGCCATCCTTAGTTTTGCCAGAATCATAAAGCAGCTGCAGTCAGAAGCCCTAATGGAGTCTCTAACCTAACGGCAGAGGAGGAAAAGCAGCCCCAATCCTCTTTCGTCCAGATAATATAACATAAGCTTTGTCTTATCTGTCAATATCTGCAAGTCTGAAAACCTAAATATGTACAGTGCTTATGTGTCTAGACAGACAGACAGTTCTAGACAAATCATAGGGTTGAATTTTCATGCTTTGGCAATATTTTAAACAAAAGTACCGCCGCAGTGGTTTTAACTCACACATGCTGGTAGCTCCACTGCAGCAGAAATTAGAGCAAGTGTTTTCAGGCTCTGATGAAAGGGGAAAGATCTGACGCTACAAAAAAAGTTTCTTTTCTGTTTCTCTCTCCTCTCCCAGCAGCCCGGCGCAACACCTGTCTCATCAGCAGGGGCACTCGGAAGGGATGGGCCTCCAGGCACCTCAGTCCCAAGATTCTCTATGCCTCATTCTTCATCCACGCTGCTCGTAATGTTCCATCACTGGCACAGTTACACCTGAACACTCTGGTGCTGCCAAACACCTGGCTTGATTTTCCACTGTCCAAATGAAAAATAAGCATAATCTGCTTTTTGAGGATACAGCAAATGAGGGAGTTCATGACAAATTGTGTTGGTTTATGCAGAATAGTGATAATAAGATACAAATGAGAATTTTTTGCTTAATGAATAATACTAATCACGTTTCAACAAATGCTGTGCCCTTCTAATTAGAGAGACTGCATAAAATCAGCTTAATTTATTTGTGACTAGTTATACAGAGTTTAAATATTTACTAGAGATTTACTCAAATGTTTGAGAGGATTTTAAACATTTCCTACAGTTGAAGCGGCTTGCCTAGTTCTGTGAGGTGTGGAAACAGCTCTCACTTGTGGGAGCTCTCTGATTCTGCTGTGTGTCATGCAAATCCTGGTTTCAGAACAAAAAAGAAAGGGTATTATTGATTTACATACTAATTCTCCAACTGTTACTCATTTTCTTGATTCCAGCTTCCAAAGTTGCTCTCCCAACATTCATCACTGCAGCACACTGGAGGGGATGAGCATCTTTTTCAATAAATTAAAAGAACTATGACTAATTACAGTGATATTAACTGTGCAAAGTAATNTGTTACTCATTTTCTTGATTCCAGCTTCCAAAGTTGCTCTCCCAACATTCATCACTGCAGCACACTGGAGGGGATGAGCATCTTTTTCAATAAATTAAAAGAACTATGACTAATTACAGTGATATTAACTGTGCAAAGTAATGTGTAACTTAAAATGGATACGTTCATCATTTCAAATTACGCCTTTTGATGGTCTAATACAGACATGCTTTTTTTTGTACTGAATGTGTACTATGTGTTCTAAGAAACTCTTTGTAATTCTAGGTTCTGCTTCTGAACATCCTGACCTATTAAAAGTAATCTTCTAGAGCTTTTTTTATGATACAGAGAATTTAAATGGGGGACAAGCAGATGACCACGGGATGATAAGATGATAAGAAGTAGACACATATGTCTAAATATACATATATACGTACATATGTTTTCCTCCCTGGTATGGAATTAGATATAAAAATCCTGGTTATAAGAAGCTGTGCCGAAATGTCTTATTATTTGTATTTTTCAAAAGCATTTTGACCATGAATCACTTTTATTCAATCTTAATAGCAATCCTGGGTGTTTTAAGTAACTGTATCCTTATCTTCTGGGTGAAGATATTGAGGCACTTATAGGCTAGATGGGGCTTCCCAGGTGACACAGTGGTAAAGAGCCCACCTGGCAGTACAGGAGACACAGGAGATGTGGGTTCAATCCCTGGGTCCGGAAGACCCCCTGGAGAAAGAAATGGCAACCCACTGCAGCATTCTTGCCTGAAGAATCCCATGGACGGAGGAGCCTGGCAAGCTATAGTCCATGGGGTTGCAAAGAGGCAGACGCAACCGAGGGACTAAGCACAGCACAGCACGTAGGCTAGGTGAACTGTCCAAGGTCACAGGGCTACTTAGTGACAGCCTGAGACTAGACCCTAAGCTGTGCCATCTGGACATTGTTATATTCTCTGCACCAACTGAACCGATATTTAAGTGAGCTCATTATAAAAACAAAGACAATTTCCAAAATTCTCCTTTACTTGAGCAATATGATTGGTTCCATCATTCATTTGTCCATTCATTCCTCAATTCATGATCGTTTATTGAACACATTTTCTGTCTTAGATACTGTGTTAGGTACTGCAGATAGAACACACAGACACAATTCTTCCCTTACAGGGCCCTTCCTCTGGTTAGGAAGATGGACATCTAGTCCAAGAACTACCAAACACATGGAGAGGGCTATAATAAAGGTTTGCATAACGTGCTATGAGTGCACAGAACTGAGAGAATTATTTCTGATTAAGGGATTAGTAAGGAGGCAGTCAAAGGAGGATTCTCCAATTAGGGGGTGGTTAAACTGAGTCTGAAAGAATTCATGGATTTCTCCCAGCAGAAAAGAGCAGAAAAGGCATCCCAAATGCTTGAAGCAGCAAAACATGAAGGAAGAAAAGTTTGGAAAGCCAAGCTGAGGACTTTGTGGGGGGCCTGGTATGTCATGGTGAAGAGCCCAGGCTTTATTCTGTGGGGAAGAGTCAGGGGAGGGTTCTGAGCAGAACAGAACTGGGGTCAGTTTTCTGTTTCAACAAGGTCACCTGGAGAGGATGTGGAAAATGGATTGGAAGGAAATACATTGGAGGAAGAGAGACCAAGTAGAAGGCTACTGCAGTGCTGTAGGAGCAAGTGGCAAGGACCCGAGTCAGCACTAGGGAAGCAAAGGGCAGGGGCTGAGTAGGGAAAGTAGGGTTAAAGGATATTTAGGAATAGAATGGTTTGCTGGATTATATTTATCATATTCATAGGCATATTTGCCCCAGTCTTCTGTTTCTTTTTTCTTTCTATGTTTAGGCGGCATGATTCATTAGCCCTTAAGCTTCCAGTATTCTTGCCTGGAGAATCCCATGGACGGAGGAGCCTGGTGGGCTACAGTCCATGGGGTCGCACAAAGTCAGACACAGCTGAGCGACTTCACTTTCACAAGCTTCTAGAAGGCAGGAGCGTTGTTTGTCAAAGGGATATTCTTGTTATTCTCTTGAAATTGCACCTTGTACACTGCTCACAATGTAACAGGTATATCCTAGATAAGATTTTTTGACTTATGATTCTCTGACATCTTGTGACTTGATGGACTTTCCTCCAACTTACAAAGAAACCAAACAAGTACATCACAATAAAAATGTGTCCATCAACCCATACGCTTAGTGGAAGGACATATTAAATTCCCAAGTGCCAACTACAAACAGCACTGCAAACTTCAAAGAAGTTTTTTTTTCCTATTCTATAATACATAGCCCAGCTTTTAGATGTTTAAGATGGCATACTATATTTCAAGATAGCTGTGACAACACTTAACTCATAATTAAGAAAATGACTGTGTAATAAATAAGTGGCTTAAGTGCAGACTCTAAAGCCAATCACTTTTTTCCAGATTCTGACTCTTAATAAACTGAGTGACCATAAACAAGTCATTTAACCTCCTTGTGTCTCAATTTCCTCATTTGTAAAATGGAGGGAGGGGGGAGTAGTACCTTTAGAGTTGTTATGAGTATTAATGAGTACCGTATGTACAGAGTTTAGAACTTTGGCATTATTATCATTGCTGCTACAACTGTCACATTAAAGAAAAACAGACTTAGGCCTTAACAGTAAAATGTGGTTCTGTCTGAAATTCTTAAGTACAACAATAATAGATATAGTACCGTCACTATTAATTATAATGAGACCAAAGAAAGTGTATTTCAATCATAGCCAGGTTCCTAACTCTGATGTTAAGATGTATTTGACTGAGAATAGCAATCTCAAACTATTAGACTTGCTTCAAATTTTGTTTCCCAGTTTTCCTTTAAGGTCTAGTAAATATAGAGCATCTTTTAAAATATAAAAAACCTTTTTGAACTTAGTGAGACTTGCAGTCTTGAGGTGGAAGACCCATTCTTTTTCTATCCAGTATTGCCTTTCATTGGTCCTATGTCTATTTTTTCAATCTTCAGAAGATTTTTAAATCCACGTAAACTCCTGATATTTGATAGCTAAGTCTGTGTTTAAAATAAAGAGAAGGAAACATTTATCAAAAACATAATTCAGTTCAGTTCAGTTCAGTCGCTCAGTCGTGTCCGACTCTTTGCGACCCCATACATTGCAGCACGCCAGGCCTCCCTGTCCATCACCAGCTCCCAGAGTTCACTCAGATTCACATCCATCGAGTCAGTGATGTCATCCAGCCATCTCATCCTCGGTCGTCCCCCTCTCCTCCTGCCCCCAATCCCTCCCAGCATCAGAGTCTTTTCCAGTGAGTCAACTTTTCGCATGAGGTGGCCAAAGTACTGGAGAAAACATAGTAGTTCTCAATAAATGTTTGTCTGACTAGATTCTTGACATGAGTAGCACGTTTGCTCATTAGATACATGCACTGCTATTTGGTCCTTATGACATGAGGTCAGGTAGCAGTGTTGATCTCTGCTGTGCAGGCAAGAAATCTGGGAGAATCAGGGCCTTACTCAGGATGATACAATTAACAGGTGACCCAGAAGGAATCTGCCCTGAAGTCACCTGATTCTAAGTCCCTGTACCCAGCCCCAGTGATCAAGGTGATTCTTAGACTTCAGCTCCTCACGCTGAAGAATCTTTTAATAATTATTTTAGACAAAGTTGACCCTTCCAAAGTGTTAAGTATTTTATTAGGCTTTTCTCAGATTATTCAACTCCATCATGTCTTTGTCTTCTAAGGTCATCTCAGCAGCCTGAACAACATGCAGATGCATGACAGAACAGAATATTTTAAACAGTCCTCCAAGGATGCAGCATCCTCGTCTAGAAATCAACGGACCAAGAAGAGTAGGTGGTAATTCAGAAACTAGTATGATTTTAGACCTGGTCATCTCAAGTGCCTCTCAGTGACTTCAAGTGCTCATACTTATGACTGTTACAAAATAAAGAGTAGGTGCTGCTGCTGCTGCTAAGTCACTTTAGTTGTGTTCGACTCTGTGCGACCCCATAGACGGCAGCCCACCAGGCTCCCCCGTCCCTGGGGTTCTCCAGGCAAGAACACTGGAGTGGGTTGCCATTTCCTCCTCCAATGCATGAAAGTGAAAAGTGAAAGTGAAGTCACCCAGTCGTGTCCGACTCTTCGTGACCCCATGGACTGCAGCCTACCAGGCTCCTCTGTCCATGGGATTTTCCAGGCAGGAGTACTGGGGTGGCTTGCCATTGCCTTCTCCTGGAATTTAAAAGATCACTGAACATTTTTTAAAGTGTTTAATGAAATGACCCTTTAAAAACAACCTATTAGATGTCACATGTCTTTCAAAAACGTGGAACATCCTAATGAGAACAGAACAAACAAATAAACAGCTGAGGCCTTTAGGGTCCCTGAGATCAAAAAACTTTTGGCCTCTTTTCTGACACCAGTGGCTTTCAACTCCACTGCACCCCCTCAGACAGTTGGTGCCAGAGGCTGCAGCCTTGAAAGGCAGCCGGCAGCAACTCGGACTGAAGTTGTTCTGGCAGCAGGAGGCCCCAAAAGCATCTGATTATTTTAAAATGTGCTTTCATTGTGCTGCTTGCAGCTGTGAGTGAATTTTGTTTAAACAAACAAAAAAAAAGGACCACTTGCTTCTTTAAAACCCAGGTTATTCCCCCCTTTGCAGAGCAGCTGCAAAGAGCGCAGCATTGCCTTCACAAGTCTCCTGCCTCCCCGAGAGCACCACTTTGGGAGGATGCCTTCCTCTCCAGCAGAGAATCAGCACTGAGCTCCCGGGGGCTCAGGCTTCCAGGGCTCTCCTCATTGGCTGACCTGTGCAGACAGGCATTTGAATGGACCAACTGTAGAACTGTAGAGTTTCAAAGCTGGCAGAATCCTTAGAAGTACTCTGGTCTGACTAGCAGGTCTTTTACAGATGAGAATACTCAAGGAAAGAGAGGTTAAGTGGCTGGCCTAAGGCTTCACATCTAGTTAATGGCAACCCCAGTGCATATAATCTGGAACCAGGAGTAATGGGGTACAGGGAAATAGAAATGGGGTGCCATCATTTAGACGGAGTCTGCCATTTTTCTTCCCCAAGCCAGTATTTATGAGAGCTGTCTGCTTGGTATCCTAAAGATGCTTGGCCACCGGCTCCCTTGTTCCTCACCAGTTCCGTTTCTGAATCACCTTCTCACTTGAATTCTGGAACTACTTCTTTCTACCCACGCCATCTGCCACAGGATCACTTCTCTCAATAAAGAATCTTCCTGCCAGTGTAGGAGAAGCAGGATCGAAGGTTGGATCCCTGGGTATGGAAGATCTGCTGGAGGAGGAAATGGCAATGCACTCCAGTATTCTTGCCAGTAAAAAATCTCATGGACTGATGTGCCTGGCAGGCTACAGTCTGTGGGGCACAAAGAGTTTACCGCAACTAAGCACACATGCATGGCACTTCTCTTAAAAAGTATCATCTCCCCAATGCATCAGGCGTTACAAATTTGATATGACTGTAATTCATAGATGTGAATATGTGCCTTGTTTAAGTTTATTTCTGGCCCTTTCAACCCACATTACTCTTGGGGTTTCTTCCTTTGAGAACACTACCAAATTAGGCAAGAGAGTCTTAGAGCATGGCTGCAGAGCTTCTTAGGTCAGCACACAGGTAACCAGTGACCATGAATCCTCCCAGGCATCTGTGAGTTCAGAATGAGCCACATGGTGATAAATGGTGATCAATTTCATTTATGCCATTGCCCCTTTAGCAAGAGGGTAGCTCTGCCAGTCACTTGCCAATCAACTTGACAGAATGCAGGTTGTGTCTCACCCAATTCAAGTCTCCTAATTAATGGAGCAACAACATTTTGACATTTTGCTGGCTTCTCCAGCGCTTGTGGGAATTGGGGAAGAGAACTGAAGGAGGTTCAGGAGAAGGGGGAGAGTGAGCAAGGAGAGAAAAATGCATACTGATTTAACAGGTCTTGGCCAATTCTTAGCTAATAACAACTTTTTAAATAAGCACTGTTTAAATTATAAAAGCAACATGTATTCAGTGCAGAAAATCTTTAGAAAAATACTGGGAAGTATAAAGAATAAAATGCATACCACTTTAAGTTTGATCTTTTTTTTTTTTTTATGTAATTAAAACCTGAATGCCATTCAGCTTAAATGGTTAGATAATATATTAGCTCATTCTAATATCAGGGAACAATTTGGTGCTGTTTTAATTCAGAAATGTGACTGCCATCAGATACAAGGTCTCACTACACCTCTGTTCCATCTCCTGTGTCAGTTACCCTTAAGGCCAACTTCCTGCCCCAGGGGATTTCCCACAAAATCTCTTCCAATATCACCTTGGACCTCATGTTTCCTCGTCATGGTCAAGGAAAGAGAATGTGTATCTACCACTCAACTAAGTGTCTTTCAAGCCTTTTGGTTGGATCAAATGTAAGGACATGCCTATACCTGAATCAGACATTAGTGCCAAGGTAGTGCTTGCACTAAATGGCATGGGCCTGGACTGTGTGTCTACTTCTAACCTGATAACAATAACTAGACAGATGGGGTCATGCTGACTGACTTCAGTCAATGATGCAGCACCTATAGAACTCAAGGTAAAAGTCAGCCTTATCAAGTTAAGTGGCTGGTGCATATGGTATGGAGGTAGAGAGGGTAATGGGATAGATGTTAGGGAGTCAATCACAGTGTTTTCCATACACCAGAAGTCCAACTGCCTACTGAAGAACCACTTGAGGTATTTTTTCTATATAGCTCTGAACATAACAGATATACACTATGTATGCATGTGTTTGTGTGTGTACATTAGAAACATACTATATACATTGTTTTATATTTTCTTTATTTTTAACTGACAAATACATCATCAGCATTTTCTCATGTCACTAAATATTCTAAAAAATTATTTAAAAGGCTTTTGGACTCTGAGCGAGAGGGAGAGGGAGAGGGAGAGGGAGAGGGAGAGGGAGAGGGAGAGTGTGGGATGATTTGGGAGAATAGCATTGAAATATGTATACTATCATGTAAGAAAGGAATCGCCAGTCTATGTTCAATGCAGGATGCAGGATGCTTGGGGCTGGTATATGGGGATGATCCAGAGGGATGATGTGGGGTGGGAGGTGGGANGGTCCATCTCCAGGAATTACCAAACTGGTTGAACCAGAGATTACCAAATGATCAGGTCAAAACCCGTGCACTGGCTCCGCAGTGCCCGCTCCCCCCCCCCACCCCACCCCGCCGCCGTCAGTCCGCAGCCCTGAGAACAGTTCCTTGGTGCTGACGCTCTGACTGCTCCCTTCAGACTCAAGCCTCCGCCTCCCTGTCCCCCTGCCCCTCCACTGTCAGCCTTCACCTTGCCCTGTGCTCCAACCCCAGAGCCCTTGGCTTAACTCTGTCCTTTACCTCCCAAGGTACCTCCCGATCCATCCGGTCTCAGCCAGGGTCACCCTCCTCCCACCACCCCAGGGAGCCCCCAGAACACTTGCCTGGCTATTCCTTCCTCCTCTGGGCCTCCACAGCAACCAGCATGAATGTAATAACACATGTCACTGCCATTACCCCAGGACAGGAAGCCCCACGGGGACAGGAACCACAGCTTCCCTATTACTGCATCCAGCACTGTGCTGAGCTGGGAATTCAGAAGCCCATGGTAAGTGCTCATAGAATGACTGAGAAAATGAACTAAAAAATAGCTGTCCGCTATACCCAACCTTGGGGGCAGTGTCCAGGGCAGACCATACAATCTCATGCTTTGGAAAAAAAAACCTGTCCTTTTAGTTTTACAGAAGATGAGACTTGCCTGATTTTCTACGTCTCTAGCCGTAAATTACTTGCAAACACAAAATATTTTAACTAAGACATCGCAAACTCAGATTCTAATAACATGAAATAATTAGAATCAGTTCAGTTCAGTTGCTCAGTCGTGTCCGACTCTTCGTGACCCCATGAATCGCAGCACGCCAGGCCTCCCTGTCCATCACCAACTCCCGGAGTTCACTCAGACTCACACCCATCGAGTCAGTGATACCATCCAGCCATCTCATCTTCGGTCGTCCCCTTCTCCTCCTGCCCCCAATCCCTCCCAGCATCAAAGTCTTTTCCAATGAGTCAACTCTTCGCATGAGGTGGCCAAAGTACTGGAGTTTCAGCTTTAGCATCATTTCTTCCAAAGAAATCCCAGGGTTGATCTCCTTCAGAATGGTCTGGTTGGATCTCCTTGCAGTTCAAGGGACTCTCAAGAGTCTTCTCCAACACCACAGTTCAAAAGCATCAATTCTTTGGCGCTCAGCCTTCTTCACAGTTCAACTCTTACAATCATAACATGACCACAGGAAAAACCATAGCCTTGACTAGACGGACCTTAGTCGGCAAAGTAATGTCTCTGCTTTTGAATATGCTATCTAGGCTGCTCATAAGCGTCTTTTAATTTCATGGCTGCAATCACCATCTGCAGTGATTTTGGAGCCCAAAAAAATAAAGTCTGACACTCATTAGAATAAGCTGAAAAATATTCTATTTAAGGGGGAAGGGAGGGTGAGACAAATTAAGAGAATAGGAGGAGCCTGGTAGGCTGCAGTCCATGGGGTCGCTAGGAGTTGGACACAACTGAGCAACTTCACTTTCACTTTTCACTCTCATGCATTGGAGAAGGAAATGGCAACCCACTCCAGTGTTCTTGTCTGGAGAATCCCAGGGACGGGAGAGCCTGGTGGGCTGCAGTCTCTGGGGTCGCACAGAGTCAGACACAACTGAAGCGACTTAGCAGCAGCAGGAAAACATACACATTACTGTATGTAAAATAGCTAGCTAGTGGGGATTTGGTGTATGACACAGGGAACTCAAACCGGGGCTCTGTGACAACCTAGAGGGTTGGGATGGGCTGAGAGGTGGGAAGGAGGTTCCATAGGGAGGGAACATATGTGCTCTCATGACTGATTCATGTTGATGTATGCCAGAAACCAACACAACATTAAAAAGCAATTATCCTCCAATTAAAAATGAATTTTAAAAAGTGGTATTAAAATGTATAAAAATGTTACAATGTGCTTTTAAAATACAGGCACACCTTATTTTATTGCACTTCGCTTTACTGCGCTTCACAAATGTTGTGTTTTGTTCTTTTTAAACAAATTCAAGGTTTGTGGCAACCCCTCGTTGACCCCATCTATTGGAAAAGTGATCCCACTTTTCCAACACCATTTGCTCCTTTCATGTCTGTGTCACACTTTGGTAATTCTCACAGCATTTCAAACCTTTTCATTTCTATTACGTTTACGCTCCTCAGTGATCTTTGATGTTACTACTGTGATTTGTTTTGGGGTTATCACGAACCATGTCCATAAAAGACAGCAAACTTAACTGACAAATATTCTGTACGTTCTGACAGCTCTATCAACTGGCAGTCCCTCAATGCTCTCCTTGGGCCTCCCTGTTCCCTGAGACAAAACAATATTGAAATTAGGCCAACTAATAACCCTACAATGGCCTCTAAGTGTTCCAGTGAGAGGAAGAATCAATGTGGCAAATTTCACTGTCGTCTTATTTTTAAAAATGGCCACGGCCATCCCAATCTTCAGTGACCACTCCTGTGATCAGTCAGCAGCCATCAATACTGAGAGCAGATCAGACCCTCCACCAGCAAAAAGGCTGTAACTCACTGAAGCCATCATAAGTTACATCATCAAGTGATGATGTAACTCATCATCACTCAGATGATGGTCAGCACTTTTCTAGCAATAAAGTATTTTTTAGTTAAGGTACAAACATCGCTTTTTTATTGCTCATTTAATAGACTGCAGTATGGTGTAAACTTTTATATGTGCTGTGAAACAAAAAAATGTGTGATTTGCTTTATTGTGGTGATCTAGAACCCAGCTGCAGTATCTCTGAGGTGTGGTTGCCAACGCAGGGAATAAAAGACATTCTAAGCATGAGAGACGAGCCGCGACTCCGGCGGAGCAGTGGTGAAGAGTCTGCCTGCCAATGCAGGATTTGGGTTTAACCCCTGGGTTGGGAAGATCGCTTGGAGTAAGAAACGGCAACCCACTCCAGTATTCTTGCCTGGAAAATCCCATGTACAGAGGAGCCTGGCGGGCTACAGTGCTCGGGGTCGCCAAGAGTCAGACACGACTGAGTGACTGAACACACACATACACAGACGCAAGCCCGAGAAACACCTCTACTCTCATTCTCCTCCACTTACCCTCAGCGTGAGGAACATGCTTTCTACACTTGGTTCAAGCCTTGAGACCTACCTCAGAGCAGTAAGGCCACAGGCCTTAAATATCCTGTAATTCTGACATTGTATTCACATAAATTAGCCTTCTCCCAAAATAATCGAGATTAACAATATTTTCATCATATTTACCTTTAAATGGGACTCAGATTATCAAATAAGATAGGAGGCTTTGACGTCCCGCCGTCTGGCTTATTAACTCTGTCACCCCGAGGAAGTGTGTTTTAAATCTCTACAATACAGAGGAAGAAAATAAAGGGTTAATGCATTTCCCAATTACCTGTTCCAGGTCAATCCATAACCCACATTTGTTTATTAAAAATGAGATAAAGACATCACAAAATCAACTGAATTCTGCCAGCTGTTAGTTACAAGCTCTGGCTTGCTCGATGAGTAGGCAGAGACGACAAGGACGGTGCCAAGCTGAATTCACAGTGTGTGTGTCTGAAGATGCATCTCCAAATTAATTGTGGGCAAGCAACACTTAATAACGACAAGTCCAAGACCAGTGTGATCGTGGACCTAACTCCTCCTCATGCAGTTTCCTCATCTATACAGGTGATGATGACTTCAGAGCCCTCTGTATCCTACTGAATATATAAAACACTTCCCAGGTGGCTCAGTGGTAAGGAATCTGCCTGCCAGTTCAGGAGACGCAAGAGACATGGGTTCTATCCCTGGGTCAGGAAGATCCCTGGAGAAGGGAATGGCAACTCATTCCTGTATTCTTGCCAGGGAAATTCCACAGACAGAGGAACCTGGAGGGCATAGACAGTCCCTGGGATGGCAGAAGAGTCAGACAAGACTTAGCAACTGAGAATGCACATACGCAGATCCATAAAACACAGGAGACCAGCCCCGGGGTCCAGGTTTTATTTCACCTGTCCTGGAACTTTTCTGGGAAAAAGGAGGAGGCGGGAGACGCCCCCTTCCCCTCCACAGGGGACTTTCTATCCCCTGATGAATCCCTGTCGTCCCCAGGACCCTAGGGCCAGGGGATCAGCTCCAAACCATGGGATGGGGGTTAAGAGTCACACAACCCAGGGAGCAAGGACAGTGGAGAAGAAGCAGGTAAAGACACACCACCCAAGGCCACACTAAACATGCTCCCAACCAAAATTAACAAAATCCCCCTTAGGCCCCAAAGTGACACAAAAATTCCAAGAGCAAAGCCAAACCGGACTGGCTTTCACCCTGAGAGTCCTTGAGAGGTTGGCCAAGTCAGAAAACCCCTCAGCAACATTCATGTTCTGTTGTATGCCCGGCAAAATGGGAGTGCCAGAGACAAAAATAATTTTAAAAATTCAAAATAGAGACTTCCCTGGTTGTCCAGTGATGAAGACTGCGCTTCCAACATAAGGAGCACAGGTTCGATCCCTGGTCGGAGAACCAAGGACCCCACATGCCACTCAGTGTGGCCAAAAATAAATAAAGTATAATTTAAAAATTCAAAAAAAAATCAAGTGAAATATAAAATGAGAACCTGCTCTTCAAGACGCTCACAATTTAGGCATCAGCCATATGTGCAGGAAGATCCCCTGGAGAAGGAAATGGCAGCCCACTCCAATATTCTTGCCTGGAGAATCCCATGGACAGAGGAGCCTGGCACGCTACAGTCCATGGGGTCGCACAGAGTCAGACACGACTGAGTGACTAACACTTTCACATGTGATCACAAGATACATCCCACATACCCACACTGGATAGAAGCTCAGCCTCTGTGTCTCACTTCCCCCTTTGGATAAAATTGGAACCATGATAACACTATTTGTCCTTAAAGGACTATTGTTGGGATTAAATGAGCTACCACATGTGAAGGGCTTAGAACACTGTCTCACAAATGGTCACTCTGAGATAACTGTTAACAGTCATCTCATGTTCTGATGACAGATATAAGTTCTGGTAAAGTTATTTTGAGGTATCCATTCATTTCTTTATTCATTCACTGCTGAATCAATGACTATATTGAAAATCTACCACATGCCTTGGAAGGAAAGCTATGACCAATCTAAACAGCATATTAAAAAGCAGAGACATCACTTTGCCGACAAACATTTGTATAGTCAAAACTATGATTTTTCCAGTAGTCATGTACAAATGTGAGAGTTGGACCATAAAGAAGGCTGAGTGCCAAAGAACTGATACTTTTGAACTGTGGTGCTGGAAAAGACTCTCAAGAGTCCCTTGGACAGCAAGGAGATCAAACTAGTTAATCATGAAGGAAATCAACCCTGAATATTCATTGGAAGGAGAGCTGGACTATAAAGAAAGCTGAGCGCCGAAAAATTGATGCTTTTGAACTGTGGTGTTGGAGAAGACTCTTGAGAGTCCCTTGGACTACAAGGAGATCCAACCAGTCCATCCTAAAGGAGATCAGTCCTGGGTGTTCATTGGCAGGACTGATTTTGAAGCTGAAACCCCAGTACTTTGGCCACCTGATGTGAAGAGCTGACTCATTTGAAAAGACCCTGATGCTGGGAAAGATTGAGGTCAGGAGGAGAAGGGGACGACAGAGGATGAGATGGTTGGATGGCATCACCGACTCAATGGACCTGGGTTTGGGTGGACTCTGGGAGTTGGTGATAGACAGGGAGGCCTGGTGTGCTGCGGTTCATGGGGTTGAAAAAGTTGAACACAACTGAGCGACTGAACTGAACTGAACTGATGCTGAAGTTGAAGCTCCAATACTTTGGCCACTTGATGTGAAGAGCTGACTCATTAGAAAAGATCCTGAAGCTGGGAAAGACTGAGGGCAGGAGGAAAAGGAGGTAGCAGAAGATGAGATGGTTAGATAGCATCACTGACTCAATGGACATGAGTTTGAGCACACTCCAGAGGACAGGGGAGCCTGGCATGCTGCAGTTCATCGGGTCACAAAAAGTCAGACACAGTTGAACAACTGCGTACCTAT
The DNA here is from genome assembly GCA_006410675.1 of Oreotragus oreotragus. NCBI lineage: Eukaryota > Metazoa > Chordata > Mammalia > Artiodactyla > Bovidae > Oreotragus > Oreotragus oreotragus. The sequence goes on from SJYX01024807.1 coordinate 93,265, forward strand.
GTCTATACTTGGTCCTGTGAACAAGACTAGAAATCCTGACCCAGGGGCCCAAGGAGCTCACCAGCGAGCAGGGAGAGTGGGCATGTCCACAGAGTCACACCGTGATGTGGACAGCTGCCCAGGGCGTGAGGTGAGCCTCATGGTGGGAGACCACAGGGGAAATTCATCACAATCCTGTCCATAAGTCAGAGTTGAGGTGCAAAGTGGCAAAGCTTAGAGAGGTGGAAAGTGCCCAAAACATGCAGATCCTTGCTGAGGACTGGGGATTGGAATCTGTAGGTGGCAAAACAACCATTGAAAGGTTTTAAGCCACAGAGTAGTGTATGATCAGATTTTCTTTCTTTTTTTTTTTTTTAATGGAAATTTTGACACCCACGTGGAATAGAAACGGGAAGTGAGTGAGGAGGCAGGGGGAGCAGGCAGCCAAGGAGGGGCCATCCAGGTTGAGCAGGGATGCAGGCATGAGCAGCCAGCAGAGACAGACGGACAGAGGCAGGCATATCTGATGTGTGAGACTCACTTGGAGGCGAGGCAGAGAAGCAGTGACTGAGTGGGTCTGGGACCCACCGGCCCTGAGTCACACATGTGGTGCCAGCAAGGGGCAGGGCAGGGCGAGGAGGGTGGGGTCCACTCCCCACAGAGCCGAGGAGATGCCCACGGGGGTGTCACTCACTGCACCACCACCCTGGGTCTCCCGGAACCACATGACAGATCCTGCGACCAGGAGAGTTAGGTGAAAGTTAAGTGAAATCCACAAGGGAGCCAGCTGACCTGGAGGTGAGACAGCTCAGACCTGCACTGGGAACAGCAACACAAGATCACAGCTGGAGCTAAAGCGGGGTGACCCTGGGAAAGTAGGTGGGCAGTGATTCTTACTAGGGTCACAGACCCCTTCAGAAGTCAGATAAAACCATGGAGCTGTCCCAAAGAAAAACACACTGACAAAAACACAATATTTTATATACAGTGGGAGATAGTCCAGAACTACCTTAAACACTGTGGAAGGCTTCCCACTGTTGATGAGAGATATCAGGTGAAGCCCTGTGGTGAACCAGCCTGGTCACTGTGGAGAAGGTCTTTTCCCGTAGGAGGCGGGAACACTTCTTAGGAGGGAGTCGGCATCTTCAGTGGCCACAGCTGCCTGGGGAAGGAAGAGCACACACATGAGCGTGAACTGGAATGGAGGCAGGTAAGTCATCCACCACTGCACAGGTCTCAAGGCGTCCAACATAACAAAACAAGCTTGCAAAGATGAGTCACGCGTTTAAAGAGCACGTCCTTTGAGAAAACAAATTCAGGAAATCAGGTCGGGGTGAGGAGTACAGAGGTTGACAACCCCGAGTTTGTTTTAACTAAACACACACACCTGGCACTTGGCTGTACACCATGGCGCAGGAACGAGTCAAACCACCTCAAGGAGCTCATACCTTAAGGCACCTTGAGAATAATGCGCCGAGAAACTCTCCAGGCACCAGGAGAAACTTTCAGGCCCTGTTTAAAAACAGGCTTCCTTACCAGTCATCACTCTTCCTTTCCACTCTTTAACACCTACATTCCAGATTACACAATTTTCTGCCGAGGCTGTGTTGCTCAGTTGCTCAGTCATGTCCCGCTCTCTCTGCAGCATCCCGGGTTCTTTTGTCCTCCACCATCTCTTGGAGTGTGCTCAAATTCATGTCCACTGAGTCAGTGATGCTATCTAACCATCTCATCCTCTAGTGCCCCCTTCTCCTCCTGCCCTCAGTCTTTCCCAGTGAATTGGCCCTTTGCATCAGGTATGGGAACTTCAGCTTCAGCGTCATCAGTCCTTCCACTGAATATTCAGCGTTGATTTTCTTTAGGACTGACTAGTTTGATCCCCTTACAGTCCAGGGGACTCTCTGTCTGGGTGGCCCTGCACTGCACGGCTTATAGTGTCACTGAGTTATGTAAGCCCCTTGGTCATGACAAGGCTGTGATCCATGAAGGGGTACATAATTTGAGAAAACTTCAGAAAGCTGAGATGGGGTTGCCCTTCTGAGACGTCCTGCAGCCAGTTCATCATTCACTCCCAGGTCTGCAGTTTACTTTTAGTATTCTGGAGTCTGATATTTTATCTTTTCTCAGGTCTGTATCATTTCCTTGGGCCTCTGAGAAGCTGGGAAAGCCTCAGCATCAGGGCTTTCAACGCCCGATGGGTAAAACAGCCTAAGTCAATGCCAAACCTTCTGCATTGACCAAATGTGCTAAATGCCACCCTTGTTGTTCACTTTGGATTTACTGTGAGAAAGCACAGGGCATCACATCAAGGTGTCAGAGCTCATCACCATGAAAGCATAAGACACCAGATCAAAGGCATGCCTTCCAGGATCTACCCATCCCCAAGCCCCTCCCGTTGAGGGGCTCAGAATGATCACAGCTGATCATGGAAAAAGCAAGAGAATTCCAGAAAAACATCTACTTCTGCTTTATTGACTATGCCAAAGCCTTTGACTGAGTGGATCACAATAAACTGTGGAAAATTCTGAAACAGATGGGAATACCAGACCATCTGACCTGCCTCTTGAGAAGCCTATATGCAGGTCAGGAAGCAACAGTTAGAACTGGACATGGAACAACAGACTGGTTCCAAATAGGAAAAGGAGAATGTCAAGGTTGTATATTGTCACCCTGCTTATTTAACTTCTATGCAGAGTACATCATGAGAAACGCTGGACTGGAAGAAACACAAGCTGGAATCAAGATT